>WSXT02169084.1:0-23276 GCA_011762715.2 Neuroterus valhalla | reverse complement strand
AAACGCGTCTATCCATAGGTGCATACGATATTTTCTTCAACAAATGCATGAATACACGGGGTTTAGAGTTTTTTCCCTCCAGCTGGAGTTTTTTTCCCTGCTAGGAGTTTTTTCCCCAGTTTTTTCCCTGCTTTGGAAACAGCAACTTCTGGCTCGCTTCACACGCTCGAAAACCCGTGGTTTTCATGCATGTGTTGAAAAAAGTATTTTTTCTTGTTTCATACCACAGTTTTTTACTCATCGCAGTGAATAATCGACTGATTGCTGTCTCTTGTTCTTTCAAATGTCTCTTCATTTCATTATTTGCAACATCCCGCAAACGAATTTTCTGCAAAAAGATTGAAAAATGAACCTAAGACGATAGTTAGTAATGACTAGTGATTTCAGTCGATGAATTTTAAAATAAATACGAATGCTCCAAAACTGCGCTCGTCGTATCAATAATAACTACATTCCATCAATCGTTAGTGTTGAACAAGTACAAGTAAGGTATATGAAATTCAAAACTGATCTTATCTCAATATACCTCATTCATTATTTTCTAATTTTTTCATCCCTAATGATTGTTAGTGACTCTTGTTGTACAAGTATATCCATAAATTGTTCAAAATTCCGTGGCTTAACTCTTTTCGATTCACAGTTTAAAATCCATAGCAGATAGTTATATGAAAGCTCTCAAGGTAAAATATTTTATTTGAAGACTCTTGGTGACCCTATTCTGTAATCTTGAGGTTGATCTGAAATAACAGTATAAGGTGATCAGGTTATAAGATAGCACCTACTCTCTTATCTTTCAAGAGTGACTCTTGGTTTCATGACTTATGCATATTCTGTAGGGTCATTTTCGGATAGATTTTCAAAAGTAAAGTCAACTTGGCAAAGACGTAAAATATTTATTCCAATATTCTTGAGCCTCTATTACATGGCTTGAGTTTCCCTCCTGAAATTAAAATTTCCAGATCGATGATTTTCGTATCTTCCCTCTGTAACTATCTTAACCAATAAAAAGAAGAAACTCATAAATTATGCTGCATAATAAGCAAACTTTTCTCTCAACTTTGTTCAGATTCTATATCAAGATTCGGAACTTTTGTCACTTTGCGGGATTTAGGCCCACAATGCACTGGATCAACTCTCTACTCTACAAATTTAGATCAGAAAAAATTGGCTGTTTCTATTAGTGAGCGAAATTTTCACTGTAAATCAGCAAGTTTCCCTGGATGATATGGGTAATATAAACCAACGCATGCACTTATAGGTAAATTCAAAGCTGTTAACTGATGGCTGTCTAGATTGACATGTATGCACTTCGTGTCAGCGAATTTTCGCTAAGTCGGAGAGTAAAATTTCAAAATTTTTGTCCCAATTAAAAATGTCTTCAGGTAAGCTGTTTCTGCACAGGTCAGAGCAAAGTCGAATTTTTCCTGAAAAACGAGACATTTTGTCGGAAAGTGATCGTACGGATGAAAGTCGAAACAAATCAATTGAAAACGTCGAAGTTCTATTGGTTCAAATTAAAAAATATACATATTATATTTGTTGGAATTTTTCACGTATTTCACATCATTTACTTGATTCTGAAGTGAAACATTGTAAATTCGTAATTGCATTTATTGGTAATATGATTATACTCATCAAAAGTTTAAAATACTTCCGACAAACTAAAGTAATTAACACGCAGATTAAACGAACAGGAACGTGCTCACAATACATAGCAGTTAGAATATACATCGTATGTACTTTTTCTTATCGTGTTATTTTCATTAAACCTTTTTTGTAATAAATCCACTGTAAAATGGAACATTGATATAACTTTAGACAAGAAATATTCTCTTTCATTTTTTTTGTTATTTGTTTTCATGCGAGCCTATAATAGATAAATTAATCAATTATAAAAATCATAAAAATCTATTTATATCATAAAATATCACATTATATGTACGATAAGCCATGCAAGGGTAGGTCTGTAGAATTGACTCAAGTATAGAAGGGAAAAAACCCAAACTTTTTATCTCAAATTCGAATTAAACATCGAACTTTAATTGTAATTTCACTTATGACACATATTTTTTCCGATGTAGGAATGATGTTATTCAAATCAAGCGCCTATTTTGTGTAGCGCCAGCCTTACTAACTCAAGAAACCAGTTCCCGTCCGATCACTGAAGTTAAGCAGCGTTGGGTGCGATTATTACTTGGGTGGGTGACCATCCGGGAATATTGCGTTTTGTTGGCATGTTGGCGGGAGACTGTGTTCTCCCGTGTATTCAACTCAACCAAATATGACTCTTCACGAGTTACATGCATGAAATTTTTCATAACACAGCCTATACGATTTGGGCACTTTTCATGACTGTTTGTAAAGGAAGCAGTTGAACACGAGTGTTAAGTTTGCTGTACGAGCTGATAAGCTGATGGCAAATACTTTCAAATTCACAAAAGTTACAAATGCCTACTTTCAGCACCTTTTGTATACGTGCCAGATAAAAAAATTTTTGTGGAAACCATGCACGTTTGAAGTAAAACTTCAGCTCGGAAGAAACAATACGAATTCCACCGTACTAGTGCAATGGTGGAAACAATGTTCATTGTACATGAAATATATGTCTGTAATGGAACGGCAATTTTCCTTCTGAGGAAAGCACTCACATTTACGCGCTTCATAATTAAAACTCTGTAAATGGCACGATAGCCGATGATGAACATTTCCTTCTCCTTACATTTTGCTTCTGCTCACAAGTGTTACTCCCAACTCAATTAATTTTCGTGCATTTTTCTTCTTTTTTTCATCACGCACGTTAAAGGTGAAACTTGCAAGCAAAAAAAAATGGGAAGGAAGAAAAAGAAAAACCGTAGAGTTTGAGTTTTTTTGAAAGAAGTAAGGATATGAAGCATAGAAATGATAGTGCTGCTTCCAGGAGTTCGGTTTATGTGCAATAAATGCCGACCCTGGAGTTTGCTATGTGCTATAGATTTGAAATTTGTTCCAACGATAATTAACAAACTAGAAGTCAAATTTGAATACGGAATGGACCACCGGAAATGTCTTTCAAATGTCTCCATGTGCGTTTCTTCGTTTTTTGAAAAAGTCATTTTTTAAACAAAGGGGGTTTCTGAACCTTTTAGAAGTTTGAGAAAATCGATTTTTTTTTCTGCTTTTTATTGTACCTTATACTATATACTTTCACTCTGCAAAGCCGCTTTTTAATTAACGAACTCGATAACCACTTTTTTACTTGTTAAACAATTTTTGTTTTATCCGATTTTAACATTTCACCATAATGATTATATAAGTTTATAATATGGCTTAAAAATTCATACTCGGGGGTTTTCGGGATCACTGATCACAAATTCAGCATTATTTTTGCAAAATTAATTTGTTAAAATAATTTGTTCAAACAAATTATGTCTTAATTGCATAATTTTGTTAAAGTGAATGCAGATTCGTGATCTATGGGAAAAAATACTTCTAAGACATATTTTATCAAATTTTTCTTCTCATGACACAACAACAATATCGAATATCTATAATTGTTGTTGTGTCGTGACGAAAAAATTCGATAAAATATGTCTTAGACGTACTTTTTCCCATAGATGACGATATTTATAATTTGTTCAAACAAAATGTTTAAAAAAATTAATTTTTGCAAAAAAAATGTCATATTCATCATCACTGACCGTGACAACCAAGAAAACGATATCCAACTCTCTATTGAAGGATGAAATTCTCATGTTTCGCGCTTTTGTTTATAGATATTCGATATTGTTGTTGTGTCACGACAAAAAAAAATTCGATAAAACATTTTTTAAACGTATTTTTTCCCGTAGATCACGAATCTGCAGTCATTTTGAAAAAGTTATGCAATTTAGACATAATTTGTTTAAACCAATTGTTTAAACAAAGTAATTTTGCAATAATTAGGCTGAATTTGTGATCAGCGACCCCGAAAACCCCCGAGTATGTATATTTTCAAGCCATATTATAAACTTATAAAATAATTATGGCCAAAAGTTAAAATCGGATAAAACAAAAACGCGTTTTTCTCGGAACCACATTTTTTGTGCTGGGCGATGAGTTTTCTCAGGAACTACTGGAGGTATTGACTTAAGTTTTTTTTATAATATGTTCTATATACTTTTCCTCGGCGCTTCTTCCTCGGGCGTTCCGAACTTTCAATATTCAATATATCTTTGAGCGCTCTAAAGTTGAAAAAAAGCGGCAGAAATGGACAACTTTTTACGTTTGGCCGCCATTTTCTTAAAAATCAAAGTTTTGACTTGACCATGGGAGAAGTGCCGAAAAGTCTTATGCAGATCAATAAATGCGAATCGATTTCTGTTCAAGATTTTTACTTTCGGAGAAATATCATCGCCCAGCAGTGACAGTTTTTTTGACGTCATATTGACCGCTGTATACCTGACAAAGACAATAAATTTTCTCAACGCAAAAATGTGTTTTTATACCCCAAATACATTTGGATCAACATACAAAAAACCGGCACATTGTATGTCGCTTTGTAACTGAGACAAAAATGTTTGAAAAACGGCCTGCAATCGGCCGACTAGACGGTAACACCCCCCTAAGAGCATTTTTAACGTTATTCAACGGTGTGTCACTATTAGGAACAAGGGATTTGAATGTTTGAAAATTATTAATATACCATTTGGATCCGCATGAATAAATCTCCACAGGAATTTTTTAGTTTTTCGAACAATTATTTATTTAAATAAATGAATTGTTTATAACATTTTTCCCAATTCTTCAACATCAATGTGAATATTTTTTCGGAATTGGAATGAACCATAGCAACAACAGTTCATGCATATCAGTAGGAAGAAGAAGAAATGTTTTTAACCATTTTTTCTTGCTTTATTCAACACTCGCGTACTTGGGCATCAGCCCATATATAAATTACAAACTTCTGCAGGCGATTAGAAACCAGCTATCGATTCCATCTGGAGAATCTATCAATCACTAGGAAAAACGACCGAATACCTTTCGGTGATTTTTTTTCGTTTTTCGAAATAACAATTTTTTTAACAAATACATTTGTTTATAAATTTCAATAATTCATTTAGACAAAGTGATTAACTCTACTCATTTTCAACATGAACCACTGGGGAACGAAAAGTGTAAACTACAAAAATAAATTTTTATGAGTCGAAAAATAATTGTTTAAACCTAATGGCACTCGTCCGCCTTCAGCTGCACAGTGAAGCACTTTTTGTGCTATAGATTCCAATTTTTCGTCATCCATAATTAAACAATTATTTTCGACTCAAAAAAATCTATTTTTGTTGTTTACACTTCTCGTTCTTCAGTGATTTATGTTCTATATGAGTAAAGTTAATCACTTTATCTAAATAGATTATTCATATTCATAAACAATGTATTTGTTTGAAAAATTGTTATTTCAAAAAACGAGAATATTCCACTGGAAGGTAGTCGTTAGTTTTTCTAAGTGATTGATAGATTTTTCAGATGGAATCGATAGTTTGTTTCTAATCGCCAGCAGAAGCTTGTGATTTATGTATGAGCTGATGCCTAAGTATGAGAATGTTGAATAAATTATAAAAAAATTGGTTAAAAACATTTTCTTTCCTTTCTAGTGATTTGCATGGACTGTTGTTGCTATGGTACATCGCAATGCATATAGATATTCGGATTGCTGTTGAAGGATTGAAAAAATTTGTATAAACAATTAATTCGTTTAAATAATTAACTTTTCGAAAAACTAAAAAAGCCACACGGAGATATAATAATCCCGATGAAAATGGTATATTTAAAAAATTTTAGACATTCAAATCCTTTGTTTTTAATAGTGACACTCCCTTGAATAATGATAAATATGCTATAATTATTAAAAAATGACTTTTTCGAAAAAGGAAACATGCGGATGGAGGAATTTGGAAGAGGATTCCAGTCGTCCATTCTGCATTCAAATTGGACTTTCAATTTGTTGATCATCGATGACACGAATTTCAAATCAATAGCGTACAAAAAACTTCAGGGTCGTCATAAATGTCGTTTTCAACACTGCGCTAGAAGTGTAACAGATTTTTAACATCTTCAAAGCTTGACCTAGCTTTCCCTATGTAAATTAAATCAGAAATTTCAAATCAGTGGATGCAATTCTTATTATGGCGGATATCTTTTACCCAAGTAAACTCCCGAAATAAATTGACCAGTTGGTCGTGGGGGCTAAGGCATCCGCTTTGGACCCACGCCGGCTGGTTGTGGGTTTGATTCCCGCCTTGCACTATGGGAGAGCTTCGGCATCCCACGCGGTGAACACTTGCCTAGCAAGGGAGTGTTCATCTCCGGGAAGTCGTGGTGCCAGTAGCTCTTGAGAAAAAGGTAACTCTAAGTACTTGGGGCTGGGGTTCTTTGTGGTTCGGAACCCACCTTGAGCTGTAAGCCCCCCTTACTTACTACTAAGGTGGTTGTAGGGTGTGTAAAGGAATGGTGGAGAGGTTCGAGGAAAATGTAAACCCTCAAGGGACGCATTGAATCAATGCGGCATCGAAGAATAAAATAATTGACGCACGACAATATTACAAAAAATAATATGGTTTGGGGGCTACCAATCGAGTTTTTTGAAGAAAAATTTAAAAAGAGAAAAACCAAGTGACTTTTATTGCTAGAAATATGTTTGTTGGAAAAGAGATTGATAATATTTTTTTCACAAGGCCCCGTCTGCCAGTTTAAATTTGAACACCTATGTAGCGTTCCGGAAGTGATCAATTTTAGGCCTATTTACTTACTTTCCGCTACGTCATCACCTTGCCCTCTAGGAGAGGGAACGGATTTGAGTTCTTCTTTTGGGAGATCGCCCGCACAGAAAATCATTTGGCACTCTTACGTACCATAAGCCCGTAGTTACTCTTCGTACCACGGCATGGGATGCACACGTTCTGTTCTTGATGGGTGTGTTTACGTCCTACCTGTATGGACGCTCATAGCTCCTATCTTTGGGAACGAATCAGTCCCAAGCTTTGAGCTGCTGAGTCGCTTTGGTGCGAACACGCCAGCTGAACACGGCGCGCGTGCGCATCACGCAGCACATCACACGTTCGCTTCAAGCTTGGGACGGAATCAGTCCCAAGCTTGGACGCGCGCGGCTCTCGTAGTCGATGAGGCTAATAAGCACCATACTTTGGTGTTTGCTCGTCTCACGTTTTGCATTTTCACCGTATAAAAATACTTGGGAACAATACGTTCTCAAAAGCGATAGAAAATTGGTCCCAAATGACTTTCTGTGCGAGGAGCGACCACTTCGAGTAGAGCAACATAAGCTATTGCGCTTGCGCTGAGCAGGACTGTTATCGAGAGTAACCAGTACTTGTCCATGAATTGAAAAAATTTCGTGAATCTCACACAGTTCCATATTCTTTATTAATTTCCAAGAATTCAATAAATTTCATCGAATTTTATAAATAATCATGAAATTCCACAAATTTTCGTAAATTTCAAGAATCACAATGAATTTGATGAATTTCCATTAATTTTCTGAATCTAAACTACTAATCACTTGTCTTTATTATGAACATGATTTGAACTTCCAGTCCGGTTGCTGTGAAAAATACAGTACGTGACAAGGGGAGAGGCAATTCTTCGACTCACTCGGATGCCGCCCTCATTCGTGCCCTTGTCACGCAATCTTTTGTTCCCTCAGAGTTTTGATATTCACTTTTATTTTATCATATGGAAATAGATTGAATACTCACAGTGTGATAGCAATACACGTATTCAGTTCATGTAAGAGGGAACGTGAAGGTACGTAACAAGAAACTCGGGTCACATGAAAAATAACTTTCAGATAATTTTACAGAGAATGCCTCACTTTGTTGCAAAAATAATAATACACATTGAAATTTTCTGAACAGGTCGATCAAGGGCTCATTTTATTTGAAATTCAATTGCCTATAACTTATTGATTGATGCCATTAGGATTGTTCTAATACTTTTTATGTATTGAATACAACAACTAATAAAGTGCAATTTTTCGGCTTTAAATGTTAATAAAAACATTCGACATGTTATTTGCGAGTCAAGAACATGAAAGTTTATGGAATAAAGTATGAAGTACCTTTCTTTTGATGGCGCAGTCGGTTTCCTGCAAAAGTTTTTGTCACAAATCACTCATTACATAATCCCTGTTGCTTGGACGAATGCAAGCTCTAATTCAATCGATGGACTAGGAATTACCTTGGAGATCCCGCACAAGCGTTTTTTTTTTAAAGTTAACACTCAAAAGCAATATCCAAGCTAGAATACACTTAGGAATACTTAGATTTTATGTTAATCAATTGCACTTATGTAATTATATAAAAATGAAATAAAAATGCTTCAAAATGTGAAGCGAATTAGTGATAACCTCCGGAAGCCCAGAAAACATTGGGTCAAAATATTTTGCTTGTCCTAAGTTGGATTTCAAAATGACAAATAAAATCTTGCTTGTGGACGAGAGATGCGTACTTGAGAATTCGTCATGAATTTCTGCTCAGGTGCATTACATGTATATGCACTTGTGCATGCAGATATACCTAGAGTTAAGAATCCCAAGATAAGGAACGTTGGACGTGGAAACTTTGCATTTTATAGTAGAAGCATATAACTTTTAATAAGTTTTCAGGGCCTTAATAGAGTCGATGTAACAATTTTTTATCACAATTTGTGATATATACAAATTATTAAATGATTGAATATCGATTTCATATCGCCAAAAATTACTTCAATTGATTACACGTGGAAAATTGCCTGAGAAGCAAATGTTACATGATTACTTTTTCCCGCAATTGGATTATAATAAAATCATGAAGTTTGATTTGTGTTTGTGTTTGAGCAAAAACGAGATCCAATAATAAATGAATAGATTCAACGGGAAAATTACTGAATGTACATACGTTTCATTTTAATTTTCTGGATCGATTCAATAGTGAACGAATAAAAAATAAGGAATGGAGCAGGTACAGGCAGAAATGAATTATTTATAAGTTATTTACAAATCATTGAGTCAAGAAAATTGGAATGTATGTAATATATGTTTCTGTAGAAATTTTTTACGTAGAATCTATCATAGAAGTCATTATCAGCGTAAGGTTTATATGCAATAAGTTTTTATCAACAAATAATAATATATATCCAATGGATAAGGCCGTACAATATCCAGAACACTTGGGCGACTTTTGATGCCTTTATCACAAAATACAAGGGCGAGGTCCTCCTTACAGCCTACGTTAAGGACCAAATAACCTTATCACGATTTTCATCATTTAAACAGAGGACCTGCATTTTTCTCTCCTCTGACCAAATGTTCAGGCGAATGTGAGCGTTTTAAATAAAGAATCCGGCTGCAGACGTTAGGGGCTTCAGAGATCAAGAATCCCACAGGATTGGGATTTGGGGTTATTGGGGATTTCAGGAAAGGATTTGAGTTGAAGGGTTCAATGTCTGACGATCTCCTGCAGGAGGAGGGAATATAGATATGTAAAACCCCGAAAAGGGTATAAATGGACCGGAAAATCTAATCTATAATTTTTACTGTGGAACTTATTGAAAGGTACTAAAATGAAGATCTTTACAGAGTTTTACACTAATACAACCAATTATTTCAGTAACATAAACCCTTGGACACGAAAATGCTCTGTCTGTGGAGAATCACCCATATACTAAAACATATGCATTGTCTTACCACAGTATCTTTAGCTTCCTCGAAAAATAATTCCGGACACCCCAAATATGCATAAAGTTTTATAGATAACCGTGAGTTGCCTACATTTACATGAATATTCACAAGTACAAAGAATGACAATCAGATAACCCGGCCGGGTTATGAGAGCTAATTCAAAAACCGGACGAGCATCTATTCTTAAAACATTAGCCTTCAAATGCTTGGAATCGTTTTACATTACATAAAACATTTTAACACCAAACTGAGAACTTACCAGGAATTTTCCTTTTTTTTTGAACACGATGCGCTAAAAACCTATTCATTTTACGCTTTCGTTGCGTAGAAAAAGGCTTTTCGATTTTCCATTTCTCGAAAAATCTGCAGTTTTCTTCGTCGTCATTATTATTATTATTTTTTCTACGTCTATGTTTTGATCCTAGAGATGGCCTTATAGTCGAGCGGGAAATTTTCAAATTCGTTGCTATTTTTGCTCTATAGTATCGATATGAGTATTCTCACTACTGATAGCATAAATCTGTATCTTGATTGAGAAAATATTAACCAATATTAACCTTGGAAGTGATGTCGTTGGTTTCCGTGAATCTGGCCTCACACCAGGTGTCCAGAATTATATTCTACAGGGAGTTTCCTACAAATTGGTATCCAAAGTGACCAAGAACAACCTCGAAAGTGATGACGATGGTCCCCGTGAAACAGGCTTTGCACTAGGTGTCCAAAATGATATTCTTCAGGAAGTTTTCTACAAATTGATATCCAAAGTGAACAAGAATAACCTCGAAAGTGATGACGATGGTCCACGTGAAACAGGCTTTGCACTAGATGTCCAAAATGATATTCTTCAGGAAGTTTTCTACAAATTCACATCCAAAGTGAACAAGAATAACCTCGAAAGTGATGACGATGGTCCACGTGGATCTGGCTTTGCACTAGGTGTGCAAAATGATATTCTACAGGAAGTTTTTCACAAATTGACATCCAAAGTGACCAAGAATAACCTCGAAAGTGATGACGATAGTCCCGGTGAATCTGGCTTTGCACTAGGTGTCCAAAATGATATTCTACCGGAAGTTTTTTACAAATTGACATCCAAAGTGACCAAGAATAACCTCGAAAAAGATGACGATAGTCCCCGTGAATCTGGCTTTGCACTAGGTGTCCAAAATGATATTCTACAGGTAGTTTTTTACAAATTGACATCCAAAGTGACCAAGAATAACCTCGAAAGTGATGACAATGGTCCCCGTGAAACAGGCTTTGCACTAGGTGTCCGAAATGATAACAGGAAGTTTTTCACAAATTAACATCCAAAGTGACCAATATTAACCTCGAAAGTGATGGCGATGGTCCTCGTGGATCTGGCTTTGCACTAGATGCCCAAAATGATATTCTACAGGAAGTTTTTTACAAATCGACATCCAAAGTGACCAAGAATAACCTCGAAAGTGATGACGATGGTCCCCATGGAACAGGCTTTGCACTAGGTGTCCGAAATGATATTCTACAAGAATTTTTTTACAAATTGACATCCAAAGTGACTAATATTAACTTCGAAAGTGTTGACGATGGTCCTTGTGAACCTGGCTTTGCACTGGGTGTCCAAAATGATATACTCCAGGAAGTATTGTACAAATTGACATCCACAGTGACCAATATTAACCTTGGTAGTAATGTCGTTGGTTTCCGTGAATCTGGCCTTTAAATGTGTTCGCACTATGTGCCTCGCACTAGGTGTCCAAAATTATATTCTACAGGGAGTTTCCTACAAATTGATATCCAAAGTGACCAAGAATTACCTGGAACGTGATAACGATAGTCCCCGTGCATCTGGCTTTGCCCTAGGTGTCCAAAATGATATTCTGCAGGAAGTTTTCTACAAATTGACATCCAGAGTGTTCAAGAATAACCCCTAAAGTGACGACGATGGTCCCCGTGAATCTGGCTTTGCACTAGGTGTCCAAAATGATATTCAACAGGAAGTTTCTTACAAATTGACATCCAAAGTGACCAATATTAACCTCGAAAGTGATAACGAAGGTCCCGTGCAAAGGGCTTTGCACTAGGTGTCAAAAATGATATTCTACAGGAATTTTTTTACAAATTGATATCCAAAGTGACCAACATTACCCTCGAAAGTGATGACGATAGTCCCCGTGATTTTGCTTTGCACTAGGTGTCCAAAATGATATTTTACAGGAAGTTTCCTACAAATTGTTATCCAAAGTGACCAAAATTAACCTTGACAGATTTATATTATTCATAGATGAATACAAAATATTTACAATTTTATAACAAAACAAATTATATAATAATTTAATAAAAATCATATATAAAACCTACATATATTATCCATTTCATTATAATGTATCAATAAAAGATGATCAGAATGGATTATTGAAATCATGAATTTGAAGAAAAAAAAGAGTAATTATCGAAAAAAGTTATTATTATAATAATTGGAATGAAGCATTTGCATAATAAAATGATTAATTGACAAATCATGAAAATGAATTCATAAAATAGTAAAATTAATATAAGATAATGACGAAAAAAGAGACCGGCGGCAGTAGCTGCGTGGTGACTCCCGACTCGGGCGGGACTTCGAGTGTCAAGCATGAACGGGCGCGGTTAGCGCTCAGGTGGGTGACTGTTCGGGATTCTCGCTTAGTCGTTTTTTCGCCATGTTTAATTACTGTCGAGCGGGAGATTGGACGCTGAGGATCGGTTCAGGCATTCGATGCTATCGATTGTCTACATCTAAACTCGTCTGTCGATAATCGACTGCGCTCAGGAGTTTTGGTTTTCTGCGGTTTTCCTCTTCTCTGATCAAATGTTCAGGCGAATGTGAGCGTTTGAAATAAAAAATCCGCCTGCAGACGGTAGGGATTTCAGAGATTTAAAAAAATCCCACAGGATTGAGTACATCGGGCATTGCTTGGGGGCTTATTATGAGAGTTGGGGTTATTGGGGATTTCGGAAAAGGATTTGAGTTGGAGGGTTAAATGTCTGACGATCTCCTGTGGGAGGGGGGAATGTAGATATGTAAAAACCCAAAAAGGGTATGCATGGAGTAATAAATCTAATCTAATCTAATGAAAAAAGAAGTGAAATCCCTCACAAAATATTAAAAATGTTAGAAAAGAGCTAATTCATCGTGTTTAATCTTGAATTGAAAAATTCTGACCATAAATGTATAGTGAGAATCGCGTAATATTTTCTACGCCAAATCCACCTTCTTGTTAATATGTCCACACACGAGAGTTCTCAAATCAATTCGAGCTAATTTTCAAGATAATTGCATAGTTATTCAAATAATAAGTTGACGATATTTTAACCATACTTTTTCAAACACGAGTTTTATTATAAGATATGGTAAATAGTCTTTTTTTTTTATATTTCGGACAAAAGTTATTAGCGGCTCGCGGAAAGGGAAGAACCTCGGGAAGAACTACCTGCACATGATCATTAGAATTTCCGCTCCGAGAATATTCAGTATCGTCTATTCATTTAATTTTTTATGGTTCTTATAGACATTCACACACTGTCAGAAGTAATCGGTATTTTCCCATGCATTGCTATGTAAATTTTGGTGGCATAAAAAAATTTCCAAAACAGAAGATAATTGATGAAGTTTTCTGGGTTCTCGGATTCGAAGATTGGGAAAATTACAAAAATTTTATTTTGCAAGTTAGATTGCTTCGACTCTACAGCGAGTCGCTATTAACTTTTGTCCGAAATATCGAAAAGACTATTGACCATATCTTATAATAAAACTCGTGTTCGAGAAAGTATGGTTAAAATATTGTCCACTTATTTTTTGAATAACTATGCAATTATCTTGAAAGTTAGCTCGAATTATTTGAGAACTCTCGTATGTGGACATGTTAACAAGAAGGTGGATTTGGCATATAAAATATTACGGGATTCTCACTATACATTTATCGTCAGAATTTTTTCCATTAAAGATTAAACACGATGAATTAGCTCTTTTCTAACATTTTTAATTTTTCTAATCAGGAAAATTTATGAATTTTCAGATTAGTTAGAAATTTTTTGATGTTACAAATTCCCGTGGGCTTATATAATTCACGAAGTTCACGGAGAGTTAAAACGAAGAATAAAAAAGGAGAAAAAATAATCATACAGAGAAATAACGCCTGTGTTCTAAACAAGTCGTAGATGGCATGCATCTGTTAGAAAAAATATCGTATGCATTGAGGGATAGGGGACATTTTTCCCCTTAGCGCATAATATAGTATTCTTTGCTCTTTGTATTTATGACTTTGCAACGCAAAATTAGATTAAAAATGTTTTGCGTTGAATAAAGAGCATATTCTACACTGAAACAGATCCTATACTCACACGTATGTGATCTTTCTACATAAAAGACGAATATAAACGAGGAAGCGAAGTTTTCCCTCAGTGAAGTCAAGCCTACCTTGCATCCATTTTTCCATTCTATGCACGATGTGGGACCACTTTTACGTAACATGAAAAAATATGCTTAGAACAGAGTAACAATTTCACTTTTTACTTACCTTGTGCAAATGAAATGATTCCCTGCAACATTCACCCCTGAAATTATTCTTTGTGTGCCTCGTAATAATCAGTAGAGTGTAACCCCTCGGTACGGTGCGTGAATTTCGTGATTCACACACTGCGCTTGAAGTAGTGCAATTCCGCTTTTCTGAAATTAGCAACTGCGCGCAGCAGCAGAGTGCGCTAAACTTTTTTACATTCTCATTTTGAATGAGAAGGTAAGGTAAATGCACTGGTTATCGTCACTGCATTATTTATCGTCAGATGGCGCAGTATTTCTCGTAAAACAAGATTTGCTCTTTCCCCGTGTGATAAAAAAGGTCATTTTAGGTAAGTTTGAATATCCTTTTATCAAATTATTATATTTCTTTGTGGTAATACAAGGTTACGTGCTTGACGATAACCAACGCATTTTCATAATTCGAATTTTATTCGTGAATAAAAATTGACTGAAATCAATTGTAATGTTTAGTGATCAAAATTAGGTTTTCTTAAATTTTCTCTAGTCGATTAAGCGCTTTGTGACCCAATTGATTGTGTTTCAAATACAATTATAAGCATTTTCGATTTCCAATTCAGCTTAAGGTGACGATTGCCAGTGCATTTACCTTATTGGTTTTATGTGAAAATTGACTTTTGCGGATTTGATGAAATCTCCACGTTTTGAGACCCCCTGAGTCAGAAAAAAATGGTTTCTGCATAGGTGTCTGTCTGTCTTTAGTCTGTATACTCAATAACTTTCGAAAGAATAATCATATTAGATTGTGCTTTAGCACACTTTTTCAAAACCAGAAAAGAAAGGATGATTTCGTTAAACATTTATTCTGGATGGAAAATCAAAGAGGGGAAGCATTTAAAAAATTTTTTCGGACTTTTTTTCCGATAATGGAAAATTGCAAGTTCAATTTCTTGTAGCACTAAAAAGCTGGAACAATTTTTCCTCATGATTTTTTTCGATAAAAACAAAATTGCCGGAGTCATGGTATTTTCAAAGTTCAAAAGTATAGAAGAAAATGAGAATTTTTGGCCAAATACCGCAAGATTGGAAGTTATACAGTGTCGTGAATACAACTGTTTGATTTTTCTCAAAAAATCAAAAATTCCCAATTTGATCGCACAAAAAATAATGGAAAAAGTTTGTGAATTCGATAACTTTCAGAAGAATAATCATATTCGATCGTGCTTTGGCACTCATTCTGAGGGACCGAAAAGACAAGTTTAGTTCGTTGATAAAAACAAAATTATCAGGTTTGTGGCATTTTCAAAATTCAAAAATATGAACGAAAATGAGAATTTCTAGCCAAACAACGCAACATATGAAAAAAAGGTTGAAGAAGAAAATGTTTCTTTTCGGGAGCGCTCTAGGATAATCTTCACAACTTTTTGAGTTTTCTAAAAAAATCGAAAATTCCAATTTTGGTTGCACAAAAAATAATGAAGAATTGAAAGATTCATTTTTTAGTCAAACTGTGTAAGGTACGGGGAAATATAAATGAACTGAAATTTGGAATAAAAAAAAGATCTACAAATTTGGTAGAATTTATTTTTTGATAGGACAAGTAGTTCATGCTTCATTTATAAAAAAGCATACAAAAATAGGAAAAATGAACTTTTGGACAATTGACACAAGCTTAGGAAAAATCAAATAGACGCAAATTCTTTACCAGGAAAACATCTTTAAATGTGTTATCAACTTCTTTAACAGGATATGTAGTTTTCATTTCAATCAGGAAAAATAACTATAAAAATGACATAATAAAATTTTTGAAAAAATGACTAATGCTAACACAAAAGATTGATAGAGAAAAGTTGTCCATCCGAAAAATATCCCTAAATTTTTTATAGTTTGTCAGTTTGGACGCGTAGCTTTTGTTTCAATCGCAAAAAATGAAATTAATAATTGAATTTCTAAAAACACTACACAACATGTGAAAAAAATCAGGCAACCAAACTTCTCCACCGTTTTGGACAAACTGTGATCGAGTGCGCAGCACGAGACACGCGATGATAATTTATTCGTTAAAGCCGGAGGAGTTTAAAAAAAGAGAATTCACAATCATCAATTTAAAGTAGTCGACATTTCGATTTTCGGTTTCACAAGCCTTTTATACACTGTAGGGAGGTACAAAGGCCGAGTGCGTAGCGTGAGGTAAATTTATGACCGAGCGCGAAGCGCGAGGTCTGACAGAAGCGCCCCCTGAGCGCGCTCAAACCTGAGAGCAAAGCGAGCCGCGTGCGAAGCCTGCGATGACCATGTACCCGCGCAGCGGGCAGATTTTTTTGAGTTATTTCAGAAGAGCTTCAAATGTGAATCCACAACAGTTTATTCAGAGTGGATCTTGAATTTGTTTCGATGGGTGCAGGCTGGAAGAGAATACAGAGGAGGGCAAGAGAGGAAAGGAGAATAGAGAAAGAGAGAGAAACAGTGAGTATAATTTTCCAAAAGATTTGTTCACGATTTTCTCAGGATCTACATCGAGTTCCTCAGAAACTTCTGCGAAAATTTGACACGAAGCCACATTCTGATCCTGAATAACTTCTGGTGTGAATATTTAAAAAAAAATCGAATAATCGACTTGAAATAACGTTCTTAAGTGGTTGTTGCAGCAAATTCAAGCAGATTTTCGAGAAACATGGATCAAAGGAAATTGTTCAAAGCAATCCGATTTTTACTTTTCCAATGGTAATAACAATAAGATAGTTTTTCTTTTTCAATGTGCCTACGAAATCTCTAGAAATCAATAAAAATAAACCTTCCCTATTTTCTTGAAGTAACGATCGATTTATCGGATATTTCCCTATATATGTGTGATATCCATTTACGAAGATATATTTGGAAAATGTTGCAACAATAATATAGGAGGAATGTTTACATTAAACTAATTTCTATTAACGTTCAAAAATTTTGTCAGTACTTTTTTCTAATATTGCTTTCATACTTTTTACTCCTTATTAATTTTTTTTCTGACATAAAGGTAGAACATATAATCCCACTTGCATCGATACCTTTTCCCTAATAATTCGGATTTCGAAAATTAATTTTATTGGCGTAAAAAAGGCAATATTTATATTTCTAGAATAACATTTGAATATTCCATGTTAACTCAAGGTTAACATTAGCTATTTCATTGTGTCAATAGTGACAAGTGAAGAAAATAAGAGTTGTATTCTTTCCTACAAAGTGTGCGAATTATTTGCAGTGTAGAAGATCATCTGCATTATATTTGATCTAGTTCATGTAGAAAAATAATACGCGAGAAACCATATCAAAATTTCAAGAGCTCGGACAATTTCCTTGTAGCTGATCTCTTCTCTCCCTCCTTCTGTCCTCTCATTCTAACTTGAGTAATAAATTATAAATATCACAGCCAGTTCAAGTTGGTAACAAAGATGGGTGAGTTACTGACTGTCGGTTCCTCCTCGACAAAAAAATGTTGAAGGCGTTTCTTGGGGTAAATGACTTAATTGCAATCATTTTCGTCAGTATTACCTATCTTGCAAGAGTAAGTTTGCCTCAACTTTCCCTTGAAGATCTATAGATTAATCGAGCTGCCGTATATTTAGGTGTATGTATGTGTGCAGGTGAAAGACAGAAAGAGTCGTCGTGAGTGCACGCATGATAGTGGAAGGGGATTAGCTGAGAAATAAGCAGGGAGTAGTTGCTCCTTCCGCTCTTTTTCAGTTTCCCCTTAAACGCTTTCTTCCTCGTTAACTTTAAAAACTAGTAAAAAGACCCTATCATTTTCAGTTCTTACGTATCGCTTGCCTGCGCTAACGTCCCAAGATATCTTATTGACATACAAAATTAAAGATAAACGAATTCGAAACAATGTTTTGTTTTTTGTTACTTTTGAGTATGACTACGTTGCGATGCCAGATATGAACCTCTTCATTAGGCATATGTGTCGATGTCAATTTTTTCAGAATTTCATTCCCATTTATTCTTCTCATTCCCATAAATAGCTAGATTTCAATATTCCCACTGCAGATTAAACTTTCAAAGATTATCACATTCATCGTTTAATATCAAAATCCATTTACCCAAATGATTCAATATTATGGATCCACTGACGGGAGAATTTATCCGATCAACGATTATCGGCAGAGTACCGCCAGACTTCTGTTTGGCTCGTATTGAATAAATGCCTCAGGGCTATTAGCTTATTTAAGCCTTCAAATTCCCATGATTGTCATAATCCATTCCGATTGCTCGGAGATAACTATAATTGGTTAAATGCTATTCTATATACATACATCTCAGCGCGACAACAATATTCTTGTAATTGTAACATATGACAGGATTACTTATGAGTCATCAGCTGTCAGACAAATAAGCACTTCGAAATTCAATATGTCTTTTGCCTCAACCGTGCCTATCGTATCACAAAGGAATCTATCAAACTAAGACGAGTCATATTATGAATGTGTGAAAGGCGTTACTTCGATTATTATAATTCAACAATTCACATAAAAAGAACCTAATGTATGCAATTCATTCAAGAGAACGCAAAATAATTCGAAAGGATTCCAAAGAGGGTTTATATATTTTCTAAGATACTTACAGGAAAATTGTGAATTCAAGATATATATCTAATTTTTGCGCATCTCATACAGGAAAATATTTTCATCTACCTTGAAAAACACAGTCTCTCTTTAACTTTGTATTTTCAAACAACCGTACCATGATGTTTATTGCTGTATTATTTTAAGGAGTTGTTACAATATAATATCTTCATAAATTATTTTGGTAAACTGTCTGGTCAATAAATTTTAAGCGACGAAAATATAGCCCATTCTTTGATACTACTCGTGTGGAACGTGGAATGGGGATGGCAATCTATATGATTCTCGTGGTATACCCAACGCACTGCACTTAGCGATGTGCGGTATGCCTACATTTATCAAAGACATGCCGCAACGTGAAAATGTTTGCAAGATACGTGCTTCCGTTGCTAGCATCACTTACCACGAATTACATTGCCCTATGTATATATGGTTAAGCATGGGTACGCACGCGTTTTCGGTATAATAAAGACAAACTTGTTCCTACCGTCAACAAATGTTTTTGCTTCAACAGCTTCACCTTCCCATGCAGTATCTTTCATTGAATTATAACTTATCTTTCACCCTGAAAAGTCATGCAGGTCGACTCCCCTCTTGTATCTTAATAGATGGAAAAATGGATTGGTGAAAATGACCATAAAATATAGGAATATTATTTCTATATTCATATTCAGCTTGCGCTCGTTCTAGTAATCTTCTTTTTAAGGCTACCTTGCAATGTTCATCTGTGAATATACCATCGCTGTTGAGGAAATTTGTACTCTGTTCAATCTATCTAGATAAGAGATGTTGTGGTTACTACATTTCAGCCCTGTCGAGTTCAATTGATTATTATCCGCTTCTCAAATTATTTTCGTCCATACTCGACCTTATTGGATGAATAAGTTCGCAGCTATCGAACTTTCAAAGATCCAAAATAAAAATAAGATGCTCTAATTATCGAACAGTAAAAAGCGGAAGATCGGAGGGTACAAATTTAAGGGTTCTATTTCAGAGTGGGCCCTTAGGGGCTAAAATAGGCAAAAGTGTGATGATGTAATATATTGACAGCCCCTTACGTGCAATACAATTTTAATGGCTACTAGATTATGACACCACGCTGAAGGCCTAGAACCTTTTTTCCACAATACCGAAATAAAACAATATCATCTAGACGCATTGAGATGTATTTAAGGATATTCATGTCGTGGCTGCGAACGTCGTCCGACCATAATGGCATTGAACCACTGCTTCGCAGGTTTTTTGCTATGCACACCAGTAGAACAGTCCATTATTGGACAGACACGTACAGATGTCTGACCAATATCATCTCTAGTTTATCAGTCAAACAATTTTGAAAAAGATTACCCTGATCAACTCATCAAATTCAGGACGTGATGGAAATGTTGTAGTTGACCAACTAAATACAATCCCTCTGCAGGAAGGATCGCCATTCAAATGCTCATGCCTTAGCCCCCACGACCAACTGACCACTCTCCCATGAAGTTTAACACGTATTTCCCATGAGAAAAAAATACGTTTTTGTGAGTTTTCTTCAAAATTTTGAATATAAGGTGAATCGAGTTCAAAATTCACCATTTACCTTCACAATTAGTCACAGAATGCGAATAAAATATCACCTTTCAATATCACCCTCATAGGTTCGTTTTAAAGGGTCCCAAAAAACTGACATTAGTGAAAAAATGGAGTTTTCGAATTCTTGGCGCTAATTATTATTTTTTTGCAATTTTTTTAACGCAAATTGTGTCAAATATATAAAATACTATTTCATACTGATAATAATATGATCATTTAAATTTTTCAAACAATTTATTAGGAATTGTTTTTAGCAACTTTCTCTTAGAAAAGGGTTCGGAAGTCAAGCTTTTTTCGGAATTTTTCGATTTATTTTGAAAGTTCCATTCGAAGCGAGGTAACTACCAATTAAATTTAACAAAAATAATTGTTCAAACCATTTTTTATTAATTATAACAATATTCTATTAGAATAATGCTACAGATTTGTTGTTTTTTCTGACATTTCCAACTTTTTGTCCACTTTTTACTCAAAGCAAGTAAGTATTTTATTTAATTTAGCAAAAAAACTGTTTAAACAAATTGTAAAAGTCTATAGCGATTTTCGACTAGATCAATACTACATAGTTGCGGTTTTTTCCTGAAATTTTAAACTTTTCATCACTTTTCAATTAGATTACATTATTAATTATTTCATGTTAAAAAAATAATTGCTAAAGCGATAATCATCATTGCTAATAATATTTTCTTTGCCTAATGATACAAAAATGCGGTTTTTTCTGAAGTTTTTGACTTTTTGCCCACTCCACTTGAAGTGAGTTGATAATAAATTTAATTTAACAAAAACAATTGTTTACACAAATTATTATTGTTTCTGCCTATCTTCTTCTAGATTAGTGCAAAAAATTGCGGTTTTTCTAAAATTTTTAACTTTGCTATACCGTTTCAGCTGTGAACAAATAATAAATAAACATTAAAGATAATCATATTTAAAGTCGTGTTGTATTGTTTCAAGTCAATTATTCTTGTTTTTTTCCCAATGTTCAAAAGAAATTAATTAAAACAAAACATCTGAATTCATTCAGTGATATTTCAAAAAAAAAAAAAATTTTTAATAAAAAACAATCAAATTTAACCAACAATTAAATCAATTCAATCTAGTTCAATCTAATTGAATTTCATTCAAATTTCATTTAGTGCAAAGTTAAACATTTCGGAAAAAACCACAACTTTCTAGCACTAATCTAAAAGAAGAAAGCCATAAACAATAAAAATTTGTTCAAACAATTATTTTGGTTAAATTGAATTGCGAGTTTCTATTGTTAAGCAAAAAAAATATTATGAGCGATGATAATAAATTATTTAAACAATTATTCTTTCAACATGAAATTTCAACATAAGAAATTTTTTTAATTTCTTCATTGGAAAACTAGGGGAGAATTTCTGCCACCAGGTTCGAATTACATTGAGTTATGCTAAAGATTTAATGAATGGTCGCTTCACGACCGCAGGAAACTATGTAATATCATATTTCTTCTTAAAATCATCAAGAGCTACATCGATTATCCCTACTTGTTGTCTCAAGTGCCATTCGACATACCAGCATATAATACCAGATCTGAATTACCATTTTATGTAACTGCTGCATTAGATAAAACTCCGATCTCCAAAATGTGTAATACAATCAACGCAGTTGTTAGGGTAAGCACGAAACATCTGGACTTAATTTACATATCAATAAATTGCTTTGTAACTGCGATCGAAAATTATATACCAAAAATATGAAAAATTTCTTGTGAATTTTGTAATAATCCTGTAATTGGTCTTAGGACTGTTGGATTAGTTAAATAAATAAATGAAATGAAATGAAATAATTATTACTTTAATCTAATTGAAAAGTGATGAAAAGTTTAAAATTTCAGGAGAAGCCGCAACATTGTAGTAATAATCTAGAAAAGAGAGCTGCAAACTTTTATATTTTTTTTAAACAATTAATTTTTTTGAATGAAATTAAATAAGTACTTACTTCAAGTGAAATGTGGACAAAGAATTCAAAATTTATGAAAAACTGCAACTTTTAGCATTATTCTAAGAGAATATTTTTATAATTCAAAACAAATTGTTTGAATAATTATTTTTGTTAACTTCAATTGACTATTACCTTGACTTTCTAACACTTTTCTAAGAGAAAATTGCTAAAAAATATAATAAATTGCCCAAACAATTCAAATAAACATCTAATTATGAGAAGAAAGTAGTATTTCAGGTATTTGAAACAATCTGCGTTAAAAAAACCACGAAAAAATCCTATTTAGCGCCCATCAATCGAAAAATCCATTTCTTCACTTATGTTGGTTTTTTGGGACCCTATAAAACATACTTATGGGGGTGATATTTTAAAAGTCATATTTTATTCGCATTTCGTGTCTAAATGTGAAGAGAAATGGTAAATTTCGAAATCGATTCACCCCAAGGTAGAAATTATTCATTCGTCCAACAGTGGCCCAATGTTGGTTACCGTTCATCGGTCGAACGTCGGTTTGATAACGCCGATTAACATTGGTCCAATCTTGTTTTTCTAGTTTGGGCGAACATAGTTTTCCATGACTGTGCCAACGTTGTTTCCCGTGATTCGGACTTCGTCGCCTTTCATGATTGGGCAAACGTTCTCTTCCAGTATTGTGCCATCCTTGTCTTCCAGCATTGGGCCCACATTGTCTTCCAATATTGGGCGAAAGTTATTATCCACAATAAAGCTAGCATGTCTCCCATAATTTGACCTATGTTGTCTTCCGCGATTGGGCCAATATCATCGATTCCAAGTCTCTGTAGTGGGCGATCGGTGACGGTAAATTCTTGATTACCATAATCAAAATGATATCTGCCATTTAATAGTAAAACTTTGGCGCTGATATTACGAATTATGAGTAGTTATCACGAAAAATAAATAGTGTTACATCATCGGCAAA
>WSXT02169083.1:0-39905 GCA_011762715.2 Neuroterus valhalla | reverse complement strand
AGGCATGGCAGTCACGCCAATAACTTCTATTCGAGGAGTACGACGGGTCCGATTTCGCAGGCGCAAAAATTACTTGAGTTTAAATTTAAACAAAAACAAATAAGAACGCAATATTTCGAAAAAAGCCGTCTGACAAAGGCTTCATTAGGGTCTAAAGATGAGGTGGGAAAAATATCACACCTAACAATTCACCAGTGTAAGAGAATTTTCCCCTCAGCGAAAGCCTATCTTGATGAAGCCTATTTTGGTGAAGCACCTTAAGACGCTTCTTACGCATGTCTGTTCCTACGCTGATGGCACAACTTCCTACTCAATCACTGGCGGTTTTGACCGGCATCTATCGAATTTTGAACTTGAACAGCACTTCTGACACTCCGTATCTGATGGAAAGGAAGACATTCTCCTTAGTCTTCTATGATATGACTCACATCTGAAATTTGGCTTCTGTCCACCTCTTTGACGGACCCCTATTCATAAAACTATATTTGTCTCATCACAGTTGAAAACTCTGTTGAAAATAGTTTCAAAAAAATTTTTTGTTTACAAATCTTTTTTCTGCTCACTTAACCACCCTTTCAAATCTTCCTGACTTGCACTTGCCTGAATGAAACCTTAATAATGGGGTTTTCATATGATTATTTGTAGATGGCGTTTTTCGAACCCAACATACCAATGATGACTTGGAAATTTATCTGAACAGGAAGTCTTTTTTCACATCATTGTCACATACTTTTAACCATAGTCTTACAATACCGCATTCGTAACTAGCATTCCTCTTCGAGCTTTTAACAACATCCAATTCACTATTTCATCTTCTTTACTCTTCGACAAGACTGTTTCTGAGTCTGTTTCCGCTCTAATAAAATTGGGCTTTAACAAAACAATCATCAAAATTACCACGAAAGAGTTATTCCCAGCAAAAAAATTTTCAACCAAGAGAATTTTTTCGCATGTTTCCTAAATTTCCAATCAAGGAAATTAATTTTCTGAAAAAAATAATGAGTTTTCAAAAGAAGGCATGAATCTTCAATGAGAGAGGTGGTTTTCCATCTGGAATGATAAATATTTATCAAAATGAAACTTTTCTTTCAGGGACAAATATTCAACGAAATATATGAAAACAAGTTTTAATACAGATAAACGATATGATAGCAGCAAATTCAAAACTTTATATTTCAACAGAAATTGATTCAATTTTTCATGAAAAATAATTGAACATTCAATTGGATGGATACATTTCTAACTGAACTGATAAATCTTTACTTACAAAACTAAAGTTTCAGCAAAGAAGTTCAGCTTTTAAGTAGGCGATTCAATTTTCAGAAGAGCAACTGTATTTTTGACAATCAGAAAATTTTCCAACTAAAAGTAGAATTTCGAACCAAAAAGGATTACTTTTCAATAAAGTTTTTAACTTGACTAACAAAACCAACCAGCAAAAGAAATGTCCAACGAACAAATCTCAAATATTAACGGCAAATAGTTTATTGTTGAAATGCTGGTTTAATTAGATGAATGTTGGACAAAAATGAAAAATGTTTAACTGAATAACTTGGATTGTTAAACGTGAAGAAGAATTTTTTAAGCAGAATATTAATTTCCGAGAGGGAAAGATAATTTTTCACTAAAAATTTGATTCTTCCACAAAATATGTAAAGTTTCAACGAATCACTTGAATTGTCAATTCAAAAAGGCACATTTTCACCGCATTGTCGAATTCTGTACTAGGAAGGATCAATTTTTAACTTAAAATGAAACAGTTGAACTTTCAGTTGAAGACGTCGATTAGATCCTCAAATTCAAAAATCAGTGTTCAACTAAATACTCGAATCTCCAACAAAAAATGATTAATTACTTTCTAACAAAGATGTTAGAATTTCAACCTGAGGTGGATTTTGAATCGAGATAATTGAACTTTTACAAATAAATATTATTTTCAACAAGTTAGTTTAATATAAAACAAGTAGTTGATTTCCAAACTAGGAAGAAGACTTTAGAATTGTGACGAATTTTGAATTTGAGGAAAGATTCCTTTAAATTCCTCCCTTCTAAATCCAAATTATAATTAGTTTAAAAATTTGCCATTCCATGTGAAAAATACCCTGTTCCTTCTCCACTCAAACTCCCTGCCATGAAATGAAAACTATAATTATTTTCTGAAATGCCCTGTCCTAAGTCAGATAGATGAGGAAAAGCAAATAGAACGTGATAAATACATTTTTTTCCTAATTTAGATAATAATGCTCTCTGTATGTTTGGGCTATCTATAATTCAATGATAAAATTTGAGTGAGCTAAAAAAATCCCACAGAGCAAAAAATTTTTCCTATAGCAGAAAAAAATAAAAATTCTTCCTCTCATGGAGTATAGATGTATATAAATATTTGAGAATCAGATTGAAGGGACCTTGCAATCTTTTATAGAATTATTATATACTCACGCGTAAATTCTCTCAATTTTTGTTCAACTCATGAACCACTAGAGCACTATTTTGATATATAAAATTATCTTTACCAACAACAAGCAACCACAAGCAACGTAAAAAAAACTTTCAGGTTAAGAATTAAACTTAACATGACGTCACAGAGCTCTTAGTTCATGAAATCCAACTGAAGATAGCTCTGTTGGCGTAGAAAATATCTGGTAAAAAAAATACATGGGAGTCGTACCACTGTGTTCAAAACCGAAGCTTGGCAACTTGCTTAACTGCTCAGCTGAGTCCAAGCTCTTTAACTGCGAGCCAGGGAAATATATTTTAGCCTCTCTTAGTAGAAACTAGTTCGTACTGCGGATCAGTGATTCAAGTTAATATCAATGCCCTGGCACAGCTACCAAGAATAGAGATCCGAAGCTTTGGCGTAGTGGATGAGAGACTTGCGTTAACGCAAACTTCCGGATCAACTGCCAAATCTATCAAATCAATACTTATAGACTTGTTCAGGGACTTGCGTTCATGCAAGCTGACCGGATAAATTGACAAGCTTGAGGAACCTGCATGAATGATCCAGCTGATCAGACTCAGGCGCACAGAAATTCTAGATCAAATGTCAAGCATTCAGTGTGAGCGTCGGTGGATTGAGTTCAGCGGATCAAGAATTGGCGTTAACATGAACTCCAAGGATGAACTACTCACGCTACTTTTCTCTCTGTTATGCTTTTTGAGAGAGAAAGGTATGCAGCTACAGATAAGACATTCGATACTTGGATCAAATCATACTTGATGAGGGGCTAATAAGCGTTTTAAAGCAAAGCTTTTATGGAGAATGGGTTAGAAGTCGCTCTATTGCATTGTATGATACCAATTGATGACATGAGATCGATTAGGATTCCCTACAAATTGGGTTATATTTGATTCATAAAATGTTTATGTCAAATCTATAAACGGTATACCTACTGAATATCGTTTGGTAGTGCAGAAAACTGCATGTCGAAAACCACCTCGGTAAATAAATGTGGACTTTATAGAGTGTACAAGTGTGCGTCGCGTGGATCTAAATGGGTACACTTCACACACACACACAATTTGACTGCGGCTTCGGCCCGACGCCGACAATAGCGGAACAAGAAGTTTCACGAATCGTCGATCCCGCTATCGAAGGCATTTGATTCGAAAATTTTGACAGCTACAATCTTCGACTGAAATTAGCCCAGTTATGTGCTTTTGACTGTCAACTCTTTGATCAAGCAATCTGTTTGCGCATTTTCTCTCTTTACTCTAGATTAAGTGATTTTTCATCTGGGATGATAAATTTTTGCCAAAATAAAAATTTTGTTTCAGCACTAATTCAACTTCAAACCAAAAACAATTTGAATCTAGAATGCAAAAAGCTTGAACTCATCCAAAAAAGATATCTTTCGCGGCCCGGATTCGAACCGGGATTCGACACTATACATGAGTAGGGCGTTAACCAATTACGCTACCGGGGCACTGGTATAATAAAATACTTCTTGGACCGGTAAGCGGCAAAGTAATCATCTCAAATCAATTGGTGAAACTTCTTGGTTGAAATTTGATCTTTTTTGTTACAAACTAAAGAATTGGTTGGAAGTTGAATTCAGCACTTGAAATAAAAATTTGTCTTTATGTTCCAGAATTCGAATATTTTGTCGAAAAAATATTTTGTGGAAAAAATGCAATCATTTCATTTTAAATTGAAAACCGCTCGGGTGTGCTGTTGAAAAATTGTATTTTTTTTTAAATTCAAAATTTTTGTTGAGATTCTACATTTGCCTGTTGCAACATTTTTTTCGCCAAGAATTTCAACAATAAACGATTTTCTTTTCCCGTTAATATTTGAGATTTTTTTTGTAGGAAATTTTTTTCGTTGGTTGGCTTTGTTAGTCAAGTTGAAAACTAAAGAATTTTATTGGATAGTTATCCTTTATGGTTTGAAATTCTACTTTTTGTTGGAAAATTTTCTGATTTGAGAGAAATAACTTGATTGTCAAAAATGCAATTGCTCTACTGAAAATTAAACTGCCTACTGGGAAGCTGAACTTTTTTGCTGGAAATTCAGTTTTGTGAATAAATGTTTATCAATTCAATTATTTATTCATCCATGCAATTGAATGTTGAATTTCACAATTTCACAATTTTTTTTTTTTTTGCGACAATTTATATTTTTCAGTTGACGTTTCAGGTATTTTGTTGAATATTCTTCTGTTTGAGTAGAAATAACTCTTCTATGTTGAAAATTGTTATTTTTTCTCTGTGGAAAATCATTTTTTCTCTTAAGAATTCAATTATTTTCCAAGAAACTTATCTTTTTAGCTTACAAATGCAACTGTTTTGCGGTAAATTAATCTTCTCGATCGAAGATCCAACAATTCTGTCAAAAATAACACCGTCTTGTTGAATGACGTTTTTTTTCTCGTTCAAAATGAATTCCTTCTACTCAATTTGTGACAATTCAATTTTCGGTATGAAATTCTAGTCTCTTCTCTTCTAAACTCCAATCTCTTCTAGTCGAACATCTAAATTATTTGTTGAAAATTATTGTGCGTGAATAAATATTTCCTTTCAGTCGAAGTTGAAATTTTCAGTTCGGAGATCTTTTTTTCTAATAATTATGAGAATGTCATGTTTTTGTTCAGGAATTTTTTTCTTCCTTAGAATTAATCTTTTTCGGTTGAGTTGAGTTTGTGGATCGACGATTCTTGAAACTTTTTGCTCGGCTATTGTCGGCGCCAGGCCGAAGCCGAAGTCAGATTGTGTGCGTGAAGCTTAACCACTTAGGTCCACGCGATGCACTCTTGTACACTCTTTAGAGTCCATATATATCTACCGACGTGATTTTCGACATGCAGTATGATGCACCACCAGACGAGTCGTGGATACAAAAATCGATATCATGGATATATCAATATTATGGACCTGTTCTGAACAAGTGGCCTACGGCTAGGGTCGCCACCTTATTTCTAAAAGACATTTCTAATGCATTGTGACTCTCTATTTCTCACTGCTTCAAATCTGCCAGAGAAGTAACTGCATAAAAAATAATCCCATTCAGCTATTCTGAATATTGCAATAAAGTGAATATGATCCTTTGAATATAATGAATAACCGAAAGTTATTATGCAATATACTTGTTTCATGTAAGAACTTCTAAATGTAGGTATTGAAATCGAATATAAATTAGAGTCCAATTACGTAACAACTGAAAATTCTTCTAATCGAAAGGATATTAAATACAAACCCTTAAATTTGAAGAATACTGTATTTTCAAAGCTTGCAAATGAAGGAGACTCCTTAGATAATAATTTTATTGGAGTGCAGTTCATTGCATCCGGAATGAAACAAATTCGTAGTTGAACTTTCGTATTTAAGAATTTCCATTGCAACTCCTTGTGATTTGGGTCGAACCTAACGACATTCACTGTCGTTATATTTCCAAGAGGAAGTTATGCGAATGGCTGCGGAAGTGCATGCGAGTTTGTTAGCGCGAAGGGAAGAGAAAACGAGGAAATGGGCGTTCACAGTAGCGTAACTGTATGTCAGATATGTACATATTTTGTACTTGCACTCTGTTTTAATTTATTTAATGACTCTCTGAAACTTTTTTGAGAAAGAAATATACCATTTTCTACTCTTTTCGCTGACTTTTAATTAAAAGGGAACTTAAGCATTCCTTTAACTGTATAATTCTCTTTTTCAAGTTGAAATTCTTATATTTGATGCCAAATTGGATGAGAAAAATTATTTTATTTTTGTATGCAATAGCATAGGGTAGAATGGGGTTGAAAGTGCCCAAATTTACTTCCCTTGACCCTGTGTGCGAACAAAATCAAGTTGTACCTCCTATTTTGCATTGAGATAACTCAGACATGGAACTTCTTAAATTTAATATTTTCTTTTTGACTTGATCCTTCATCTTCTTATTAAGAATTTTCTCAGCTTTCGTTTGTTCCTGTTTCCTTATTAAAGAGGAAAGTCGAAATTTTCCATGAGTAGGAGTCTTCCTTCGTGCAACAGTTTTCGGGAAAGGCTTCATCAGTTCTGGAGAGAAATATGCGTCGTTAGCTGGTGTTATCGCAGGACATTTGGGCAACTCTTATGTAGAAGAAACAGGTGAAGGGACTATATTTTCTCGGACTAGCTCAACTCTTGTAGAAGGATTGGGTGTGGCAACCTTTTTTGATTTTACTGGCTCTGCATGATCAGATAAGTGACATCGTCCAACCGTAGGGTTAGTTCGATCAGGAACGTAGGATTAGGCATAATCGCTCTCATCGAATATGTCTCTGTTGAACGGATAGGTCCTACATCGATTGAAACTCTTGTATATATTGTTAAGTGTCAAAGCCAGTAGCAAAGTTGTACGGACGATTGATTGAATATTGTAAATTGGTATTGTTCTCTTAGGATTGCTACTCACCCCTGCACATTGGGCAGTAGATAAATATTTTCTGAATAAAACAAATACAAAAATTTCAAATTCTTGCAGTTAAAAGAAGCAATCTAGAAGAAAAGAAGGGATGCAGATACCATTATCTTTTGCCAACGGTAAGGTTTAAACGGGGATATAGGAAAAATTATTATCCAGCAGAAGGAACAGATGGTGATCTTTGATAATTTCAAGACATTTCATAAAATGATGCATGGTTACCAAAAACTTCACATCGGTTACCCAACCAGATATATTGCCTGCTACAATGCAGTCGAGTAGACCATCTCTTATAGAATGGTTTTGAGATTTCTTCAAAAGAATAAACATTGGACGGATAGACCCACCTGCTGCAGAAGCAGCTGCAGTCAGTTTTACGTGTTACAGTGTGTAAAAAAAAAGATTTAGAAAGAAGAAGAAGAAGGAAATGGTGAAATCGTGGTTGAATAGGAAATGTTAAAAGATAAACAGGAGGGTAAAAGAGAAGTACAAGAAGTAGAATGACAGAACCGCGAAGAGAGAGTGTGGAAGATAATAAATGTGTTTGGAAAGCGCAGGGAAGGGATAAGTGAGATAATCGGAAGTGAGGAATGTAGGGAGTTTTTCAAAGAATCATTTCAGGGCTCAGCCAAACGGAAGAAAGATGGAGATAGCAGAAGAAAGAGAGAGGAAGGAGGGGCACATTGAAGTGACGAGGAGATGGAGTTACAAATGGAAAGATAAGGAAGGTCGAAGGCTTGGACGGGATGTAGAACCAAGCGTGGATTTTTGGCACACCAGCTGTTAGAGCCAGGCTAAGAGAGGTAGTGAAGGAGGTATGGAGGAGTGAGGGATTTCCAGGAGAGTAGAGAGAAGGGCTGATAGTGCCACTGTATAAAAAGGGGGGATAGGGATGGGCAGGAAAACTACAGAGGAATCACATTGATGAACACAGGGCACAAAATGTACGCAATGGTATTAGAGGAGGGGCTACAAAATAGTGTCGAGGGGAAAGACATATTGGCGGAGATTCAGGTGAGATTCAGAGCATGTAGGAGCACTGAATACAATATTTATATTTTGAATCACGTGTGAAGTGGAAAAAAGTCTCATTGAAAGGGTTAAAGAGAGGGTTGAGAAAAGGGTGCCTGCTTAGCCCATCGCTTTTCGCGATCCTAATCTCTGACATGAAAAGGAGGCTAGAGGAAGGAGTAGTTGAGGGAGTGGGGATAAGCGGGGTTAAAATTTGGTTACTCGCGTATGCAGATGACATAATGTTACTGGCGAAAAGACAGGGGGAATTCGAAGAGATGATGAAGAGGTTGAGAAAGTACCTGGATAGGAATCGGTTAGAGTTAAATGCAGAAAAGTTCAAGGTTATAGTGTTCAGGAGAGGAGGGGGAAGATATCAGAGAGGGTTTTGGAAATGGAAGTGGACGGCAGTGCAGAAAGTGAAAGAGTTTGTCTACCCAGGTTTCCTATATCGGAGGAATGGAGGAGTAAATGTTTATTTAAAGGAGAGGGTAAGGAGGACAAATGTTGTGATGACGCAGGTGTGGGGATTGGGGAGCAGATTGTTTGCAGATGACTTTGGAAGGAGAATGAAGCTGTTTGACTCCTTTGCTTTGAGGATGCTACTGTATGGAGCAGAGGTGTGGAGGTGGAAGGAAAGCTAGGAGGTAAATAAGGTTCAGGAAATGCATGTCGGATGAACACTGGGGTTGGATAGAAGTACACCTAGTTATATTGTGAGAAAGGAGATAAGGAGAACGAGTTTGGGAATTTGGACAGGTAGCCGGGAGGAGGAGAACAGGAGAGGGGAGGGAAGGGAGATGAGGGAAAATCGGGCATGAGGTAGAAGTGTGAAGAAGAGTAAAAGGGAGTGAGAGGGATAGTCATAGAGGGGAATATTTGAACAGCTTGATTTCATTTCAAGGAATAGTGAGATTCTTGATGAATTCAGAAGGGATCGGAAAGGATCCAGAATGTTTGTGAGTATTATGGATGATTCTGAGGAATCTTCAATTGAATAATCTATCCACGTTTCAATGGATCTTACTCGACCTTTTTTCTATTTCGCTGAAATTCGAATGTTTCAAATTATCTAAGGGTACCTATTTTGAAAGATTTTGGGGAATTCTAAATGGCAACCAAAAAATGAGGTGGTTGAAGCGAGGGAGAGAGAGTGAAGATGAATGGTGAAAAGAGGATTGAGTGAGGGAAAAATTCCGACGCCATAACTCAATTTTTGGCGTATCGTACGGCTCTTGTAGAACATAGAAGAATTCCAAAAGGTTGAAAAGAAAGTAGGAGTTATGAGAGTAAGAAAGGGAACATAGACAGAGATGCAAGAGAAAGGAGTAGAGGGAACGGTTGCAAGCGAAAATAAGAGGAGAAAAGGAAACGAGGTTGAATGTGGCAAAGTAGGCTGTAGAGGTTGTGAAGGAAAGTGAAGAAGTGATATGAAGATACTAGAAATGAGAAAGGCGGCGAGTACGTCTCATTTCTATCTCATTTCCACATGAAGAAGGAGTAGAAGGGAGGTAAAGTTGAGAGGAAAAAAGGAGTAAGAAGGAAAAGAGTTAAGGAGGAAGAGATAGAAAGGAGATCGTAAAGGGTTGTAGATAAAAATGGAAAGAGGAAGAAAAATGAGGTTCAATAATAATAATAGAATGTAGGGATAGTGAAGGAGCGAGGAAATATTAGGAAAATACGGGAAATGAGAGAAAGTGAAGGGTCACCTACATTTGTCATCCAAATTTTACATATGATAGGATAGGATAAGAAGAGGTGGGATAGGACTGGATGGGGGAAGATTGGAAAGGATGAGATAAAATGGAATATGATTAGATGAAATGGGATTTGATGAGATAGAACAACAAAGCATAGAAGTAGTAAAAAGAAAGAGAAGAGCAATGAAGAGCGAAAGGGCTCCGAAAAGAGGATGAGGTTTAGGAAAATTATAAGAAAGAAAATCGGACGACTCTACTGACAAATTAATAGGCTACAAAACCCTTTTTTCACGAGGATGAAATTCATTTCCTTGGATACTTAGGCTACGTTACATCATCTTGTACCCTCTTTTCTTTCACACTTGTACCATCTTTAAGTGATCGATTTCCATCCCACAGAACAAAGCCATATTGAAGATAACCTAACAGGGATGTTGCATTGTTGCCGTAGAAAAGAAGAAGTCTTCGTGATCTTGGATACCTACTGAGTTCCCACTAAATTATTTTCACACGCCATATTAGACGACCCTTCTCCCCTGTACGTCAAAGGAACTTTTCACTGACGGAGGATTCTATTCCGGGGGGTCTTTACATCTTGATAAAAATTGACGGATTGTGTCACCAAATTTTTTAGACACCTGCTTTCGTTTCTTTCATATATGAATATGATAATTTTACTCAAGATCTACACTTCATATTCTCTGTTCATGTTTCTTGGAGACATCAATATTACAGGAAGGATATTTGTGGATGATGCAAGCAGCGAGCAAGGACTACGCATGTACATGAAGAGGTGTGGTGAGGTACAATGTAAGGCATAAGGTAGTAAATATTGGTGGAGGAGGGAGTGGGGGTCAAAATAATGATATATGAATAAGGAGAACAGAATAATGATGAGAAGAATGAGGGTGAGGAGAATAATGGTAAGGGAAAGTGGTTGTGGCTTTTGTATTTGTGTACTGGGGAAGGATTAGGGGTGAAGAAATACGAGAGAATGGAAAGAGGATTGGGAAAAAACAAGAACGAGAGGTGGGTAAGAGAAAAATGAGGTCCTTATGCGGAATTCGAAAAAAGGGGATTAGATTGAGCGGGCAGCACGCTTCTCCACATGTTCAGGGAGATTGGAGTAGAAATGGGAAATGGGATAAACTTCAAGCACTATTGATGATGGTGACATCGATACACGGGAGACTGAAGCGCAGTAGGAAGATGAAGAAGAGTGTTGGACTCATGCTAGAGGAAAATCACAAGCAGACGTCAAGAAACTGGTATAGAACGGAAGGAAAAAAAATAGTTAACAGATAGGAAAGGAAGGGAGCGCATGAATGAGGAAATCGGGATGGATGAGCATAAAGAGTATTGGGAGAATCTAAATAGGCATGAAAAATACGGTGAAGGTTGAAGAAATTAGCGGAGGAGCCGCTTATCAAAAACAAGAAGGGAAAACAGCAGGAGAATATGCAGGTATCACACTCACATCGGTGGGCTCCGACACTTACGCAGAAGTGCTTAGAAGGAGGATAGAAGGGAGATCAAAGGAAAGGCAGCATACCAAACGATCAAAAAGCTTAAAGGAAAGGAATCAGAACGACAGATAACATTCACGTGTTCCATTTCCCAGGACACAAAAACTTGGGGTAGAAGAAATAAATTAATATATGGCTTGGGGATTTTCAAGCAGCAATTGACTTTGTCTGTAGGAGGATTTTATTTGGGCCATGGAAATGAGAGAAGTACATTAGGGTTTACTGAAGAAGAATAATGAACAATTTATGAGAACCACGATGAGGATGTAGATTATAAGAAAAGAGGGAAAACTTTGGACGAGTAGGTACATTACGTAATGGTGCTTTAAGGGTCAATGTGAGTAAGAGTGCTGCCATTTTTTTTTTTTTTTTTTTTTTTTTGATTGATTCAGAAAAAGCGGACGAGCTGCAGTTGAGGATGGCTCGAAATATGAAGGTCAGTGTAAAGGTAAAGAATAAAAATGATTTAAATAAGATAAGCATGAGGAGGATAGGAAGCAGGATTGCAAAAGCGTCTGCCTATGAGCCTGTGAACGAAACACAGGTTAATAAGAAGAAGAAAAATGTAAAATAAGGTCTGGATATGCTATGCGAGAAAGTGATAGAGAATGACAGGAAATGGAGGAAAAATGAGGACAAGGAAGGGAGAGCGAAGATGAAGAAAAATCTTGAATACAAGGTACAACAGCTGAAAGAGAATGAAAGAAGAGAGGTAGCTCAAACTATCTATATCAAGCAAAGGAAAAGAAATGAAGAAGTATGCGAACGGAATAAAGTAGTGAGATTAAGAATGGGAGAGTGGGAGAGAGCACGTAAATATAAGATAAATGAAGGAGAGAATCTGTGTAGAGTATAAAAATATGAGGAGTGATTATGGTTCTATGTGTTTGAGGAGTGTACAGGTAATGAAAAGGAAGAGAGGGTATGGGAAAAAAACTTGATTTGAAATGGGAATGGTGAGAGTGAGGAATAGATAATGAAGCTAGAAGAGTTAAGAGAAGAATGAGAATGGGCGGAAAAAAGGCGATGAATAACGAGAGTGGGAAGAAAGAAGAGGAGATGGCTAATAGCATAGTGTAGGGAAAAGCCGAAAAATGGCTTCTTAAGCAGGAGAGTGATAAAAAAAGCTGCAGAATAAGGTTGCGAAAAATTCATAAAGACAAAAATGAGAGTGAAGCTAAGAAAAAAAGGGAGAAAATATAGGATCGAACTGTATTATCTAGCGGACGCAGATTGTGTAATTCTAGTAACGGCTGATGAAAGAGAAATTAATCTTTTGGTAGAAGCGTTCGAAGAGTAGGTGAGAGGAAGAGATTCGATAGTTAACGTGAGTGAGGCTAAGATGATGTGTTTCCAAAATAGTTAGTGTGGAGAAGAGTAGGCATGGTAAATGAATTTTGAAGCTGTGTACATTGCGTCAAAAAATAGAGGAAACTATGAAGAACAAGAGGCGAAGAACAGATGAAGCTTTAAGACAACGTACAATAGATAAAAAAGGGAGACAAATAAAAAAGCGTAAAAGGACTGGTAAAGAAGATTAGTACAGTATGGAAAAAGGAATAAACTTGATTCAGTAGAGGATTGATAAGGATAAGGAATGTCTGAAGGTCTAAAAGAGTAGAGAGCAGAAGAAGGGGAAAAATGGAGGAGAGATAAAACATAGTCGAGAGAGAGAGCATGGGAGAGGAGGGCATCGTAAAGGAGAGCATAAGCAAGAGGGGGACGGAACGATCATTTCATGGTATGAGAGGAAGCCAAGGAATGACTTCCACAGAAGACAAAAAATAGGGTGGTGATGCAGAATGAAGCTTTAGTAAAAAAAAGTTAGTGGTGAGAGAAAACGAAAGCCTAGGGCAAGGGCGCAAGCTTCGAGAATTAAAGAAGGTATTGAGTGATAATTATTGGAGAAGAAGACCTTTTCAATAATTACCAATATTCCTAATTTAACTGATCAAGAAGAAGGCTTATTTGTATTTGTATTGAATTAGGTCTTTGCGCGATTTGCGGTATGTACTATCAGTTCCTGCACAAACCGCAATCACTAGAATAGGCAGGGAGATAACGAACACAAGCTCAAGTAACATCTTGCTAGGAATTATGGTTCAATGAACCACAATCCATTCAAAATAGTGTTTCCAGAACTTAATCACTACCAACTGTTTCCAGTTCTGACCACAGTCTAATATCAGATATCTCCATTATCGACCACGGCTGCACTAGATTCGATTTATTATTTACACTTATGAAATTATTGAACGGAATCACTCTATTCAATCGAATCCCAGAATGGGATCAGGTAGTTCGGAATAGTTTTCCGGCATTTACTCCTTGTACGAAAGACGAAAATAATTCTAGATACCAATCATAATTCTGGAAGCGGGAGTGAGCGGAAGGATATGCGAATTCAGGGATGATAAGGGAAGTGAGTGAGAGGAGGAGAGGAAGAGATAAGGAAAAAAAGAGGAGTGTGGGGTATTGAAGTAAACAGAAGTGGTTAGTAAGGTGATTCGTTGTAAGTGGAAGAAAGCAGACAGGGTGAGTTGCTCTCAGATAAAAGAAAAGAAATGAGGGACAAAAAGTAAGTGAGTACCTGATGAAAGTGATTAGGTAGTGAGTTTTGAAGAGACAGGGAAGTAGGAAGTAGGGAAATAGGTCGTAAGGTACGAGGAAGAGAAGTTAGTTGATGTTGAGATAGACGGTGGAGGTGGAAAGGGTTTGGTTGATGAAGAGAGTAAGAGGACTTGAAGGAGCGCGAAATACATGGGGAAGTGAGGGAAATGGGGTGATGGAAGAAAGCGATGTAAAGATGGAGAATTAGAGTTAAGGGACTGATATATTCTAAGAAGTCTGGGAAGTGCGAGTGAGATAAGATGATAGAAAAGGGGAGTGAAGGAGAGAGGAAAATAAGAGGATAAGAAGTTGGTGACGTAAGAGGAAGTGTGAAGTCGGGAAGGTTGATGTGAGAGAGAGAGAAAGAGGGTAATGCGAACATGGAGAGAGTGAGAAATGATTTGTGGTTGGGGTGATCGTAGATGACGCGAAAGGACTAGAGGAGATGGGTAATGAGACGATGGGAAGAGATCATTTCGGGGGATCATACGGAAGATAAATAAAGTAAGAGAAGGTTCAGAGTGATGATAAGTAAGGAGGATGGAAAAAAGAGAGAAAGTGTGGGGTGGTGAGATGAAGCAGGTAGACAGATGAGTTGGTCTGACAGAACAAGAGAGAAGTGAGTAGTTGCAGGAAAAGTGCGTAGGGGAAGGGGAGAGTGAGTGTGTAAGAAGAGGACCGGAGGGGGTATGCAGTGTGGAGTTAGGTGGTGATGGAGTAAGGAGTGGTGTGAGAAGGTAGAAAAGGGGTGAGGTAATTTGAAGGGTGGGGAGGAAGAAAATGGTAAGTGATTCTATTGATTGAGGGATTATGGAAATTGGAGGATATTCAGACTGATTGCGGGATTAAGGAGAACTTAAAGAGGTCTAAAAAAGAGGCAGGGTTATGGAATTGAAGTGAATGGGACCGGTAGAAATATAGAAGTTTGAGAAGTAGAAGTGACAAGAGATAAAAGGAAGTGGAGATTTAGGGGATAAGGATAAAGGAAGATAAGGTAGAGTATACCGAGGTGGGCTAAGGAATGGTGTGAAGTAAAGTAAGTTGCTGTAGCAGGCATTTAATTGGATTTGGAGATCGAAAATGAGAGAGGGTAGATAAACAATGATGGAGGAGTTGAGAGCATGGCGGGTACAGAAAGAAAGTAGATGAATTTCTTATGAAATGACGGGTGTGAGATTCAGGTGAAGAGGAATTTACAGAGGGATAAGTCGATGAGAGTGGGAAAAACAACAAGATAGCGAGTGATTTAGTTGCTTGACAAAAGAAGAAGACTAGAGGGATGTCAAGTGAATATTAAAGTAAGAATACGGTAGAGGTGGAGAGGAAGTGATGAGAAGGTGAGAGATTAGGGTTAGGGGAAACAGTTACCTTAAAGAAGTGTGAGGAGTGGAGATGAGATGAGGTAAGAGAAATTAGGGTGTAGAAGTGTGGAGAAAAGAAAAGCAGCGGATAAGTGTGGATTAGTGAGGTACGGAGAAATGGAAAAGAAGGTAGGTTGGTTTGGGAGAGAGTGAAGGGAATAAGGAAATCGGGAGTAAGAAGGAGTGTGTGGAAGAATAATCTAGATGTTAGGAGGTTGAAGGGAATGGAGACTAAAAAGAGATATTTTTGGACACATAAAATGTGTGGATTTGGGGTGACAGGAAATCGGGGAAGATGTGAGTTAAGTAAGTAAGGAGAGTAAGTATATGGTGACTGAATGGGTTATTTGAGGGAATGAAAGGGCTGGAAGAGGTGCCACGTAAGTGGAGAAGGAAAAGAAGAATAGGCAGAGGAAAGATGAAAAGGGAGAGGCAATCGACTAGGCTGAAGAAAAGTATTGGATTAAAGATGTCTCAGAGGTTGGGGTGAAATTAGGTAAGAGAGAGTGGAAAGTGTGGAGGTCAGGAAAATAGGAAGATACGGGAGATTGTGGGTTGGTAGAGTGAAGAAATGTGAGAAGTAAACTGTCAAGGTTTTGTAGGAAGTGAAGGAAAATGAGAAACGAAAAGTGAGGAGAAGTATGTGGGAGATTGATAAAAAGGATGATAATGAAGGCATGGTAAGTAAGTAAAGGAATTTCCAGAGAAGTAAAAAGGATTCATTTGAGGTAGAAAGAAACTGATTGAAGGTTGATCGAGAAATAAGGAGGACTAAAGGAAGTGCAAATTAAGTAGAAAAATGAGAAGACTTAAGGAAGTGGGAGAAAAGTGGAGGAAAGGTAGGGGAATAAGTGAGACGTAATAGTGGATCCAGATAAGTTTAACGAGTACGGGTCAGATGAGATGAGATGAAGTGGAGGAGTAGATGGCATGGAAAAAGGGGGGGAGGGTAGGAAAAGTGTAGAAAGGTAGGGTTGAGGGGAGTAAGAAGTAAGGTTGGGTGGTACAAGAGGCAATGAAGAAAAGAAGAGGAAAAAATGAGTTGAGGCACGTGTAAGACTTATAAAGAGATGAGAAGATAAGAGTGTATAGAGAGTTAAGACAGGAATTTTCAGGAAAATTAAGTGTGTAGAGATGTGGAAGAAGACGTTGAGAGAAAGAGTATTTGTAAGGAGAGTTAGGAGATTGTTACTAATTGAGTTGATTGAGGGAGTAAAAGGACAAGAGGGTGGTATAACTGAGGGAATGAGAAGTGATGAAGAAGTAAGGGTACTAGAAAGAAGGAGAAGTAAGTAGATAATTTTTTTAGGAAGTGAGGGATGTAGAATTGAGATAAGTGAAAGTTGGGGAAGATGTGAGTCTAGGGAGGTGAAGGAAGTAGGAAGACGATCGGGTCGAGTAATAATAATCCTTTTCCAAACCGTACGTGACTTTCGTATGAAACTGTTCATGCAAAAATTGGATAAAAGTTTCAGCTTCCTAGCTCCGATAGTGGTTTCCTCTTTTAGCTTAATTACGCTACTAACAACGAGGCAGTAGCAGAATTTCTCATGTTTTTACCCCTTTTTACCCTTCCCAGAGACGTACACTTTTTTTGAAACTAAGGCATGACCTAGTTTTCATCTTGTTTTTATCGATCAGAGGATAAAGTGTTGCCAGAAAATACTGGTCCAGCTTCGCAGCACTTCTACACGGATTCTCTTGAGGGTTCTCTGTCATGCTTACAGCGAGTAGGACACTATCTTTAGAGAAATCTCCTCAGGGAGACGATTTGTCTCGATACACCTGTTACTTGTGACTCGATATTAACTCGCACATTTGATTTCTTGCTTTTTAGGGGAAAAACAGTTTGTCCAATTTTCGAACTTTCCAATTTTCACAAAAGAATCAGATCATTGTAATCGGTGATAATTGGGATATCTTGTACATAAATAATAGTTTGGTTAATAAAATACTACTCCGTTGGCAGACATGATTCGTAATCAGCGTTCTCGACGACCCGTAGGTACCACGTTTCCAGTAGATACAATAATTTTTTGAAATACTCGTCTGTCATATTAGATCCGCCATTTTTTTTAAATTTTTGCTCCAGATTTGCAATGAACAACCTCGAAAATCCGTGGTTATCACGTTTCAAGTAGACACAATGATTTTTTTTAATACTCATCCGCCATAGTAGATCCGCCATTTTTTTCCATTCTGACTCCAGATTCGTAATTCGCGTTCTCAAAAACCCTGTAAGTACTACGTTCCAAATAGACACAATTATTTTTGGGAATACTCGTCCAACATTTTGGACCAGCCATTTTGTTTTTTTTTTACTCGGGCTTCAGATTCGATGTCAGCGCCCTCCAAGACACGTGGATACCACGTTTGAAGTAGATCAAAAATTTTTTTCTCAATACTTGTCCATCATATTAGATCCGTTATTCTGTTTTCTTAAATTTTGACTCCAGATTTGTAATCAACGTCCTCGAAAGCCCGTATGTACCACGTTTTAAGTATAAACATTAATTTTTTAAATACTCGTCCACCATTTTGGATCTGCTATTTTGTTTTCTTAAATTTTGACTCCAGATTTGTAATTAACGTCTTCGGAAACCCGTAGGTACTACGTTTCAAATAGGCACAATAATTTTCTGGAATACCTGTCGCCATATTAGATCCGCCATTTTCTTTCCTTAAGTTTCGACGTAAGATTTGTAATGAACGTACTTGAGAATCTGCAGGTACCTCTTTTCAAGCAGAGACAATAATTTTTTGAAATACTCGTCCACCATATTAGATCCCCCAACTTGTTTTCTTGAATTCTGAATCCAGTTTTGAAATCAACGTACTCGAAAACTCGCGAGTACCACGTTTCAAGTAGATACAATAATTTTTTTGAATAACCGTATGCCATATTAGATCCGCCATTTTCTTTCCTTTCATTTTGAATCCTTATTTGTAATCAACGTCTTCGGAAACCCATACGTACCACGTTTCTAACAGAAAAAATAATTTTTTGAAATACCCGTCGCCATATTAGATCCGCCATATGTTTTCTTAAGTTTTGACTCAAGATTTGTAATGAACGAATGTAATGTTATGAAATACTCATCCACCGTATTAGATCCCCCATCTTGTTTTCTTAACTCCAACTTTGTGATGAACGTTCTTGAAAATCCGTGGGGTATATGTAACAACAATATATCCTTAAACCTCAGTTTCCGGTCAATCCTGAAGATGCGTACTGCAACGTTTGCGTAACGTCGACAAAATTTGTGGTTTTGTACATGATCGAAACCAGGAACAGCTCCCCCCATCATAATAGATCATCGCGGAAGCATCAGATCTATTATCATTAAATGGTTTAGCCATTTTGAGAGTCAAACAATCATTCAGGGGAACAGAAGTAGGCAGTGGACAATCAGGTTTGTGAATTATTGACAAGCCTTGTGAGTATCATGAACTAACATGTAATTTTTTATCGGAAACAACAATATCATTGCCTCTATCCACGTGCGTTATCAACATTTTCTTGTTTGATTGTATATATAGATGTATTCTATAATATTTAGGGTTCCTGTTTTCTCTTCCCAATCGATAATGTCACATGTCACACAATTCTTGAATTCGGCCAGTATAAACTCACGCCATGTGACAGAAGCATATTCGACTTTCGAAGCGTATTTCAAGAATAATGTTTCATCAAGAAAGTAAAAAGGATCTCACCACCTTGCCTTGATCAAACTTTTTTTCGGTCTGAAGAAGGTCGAGAAACGCCGTTGTTTCTGTTTGCGATTTAAGAAGCCTTTTAGACGAATGAACACTAGAGAATTGACAGCATCAATTCAAGTCGGGTCTATTCTTACTCCTAATCCTATTTTACTATATATTTCTTATCTGCCTAATACAGACACATGGACCGACAGGGAAACAGTTCTACAGCCTGATAAATACCAGTTCTGATTGATTCTGCACGTTTTAAGATCTCCACCATAACGTGTGTCTGCCTGTTTTTTGGTCTGCATGTCTTTCGGTCTCTTCGTCTAAATTTTTGTCTCGTCGCCGATTTGCCTATTCGTCTGTCAGACCGTCAACTGACTGTCTCTCTGACTGTGGGAACTCTGAGAAGGTATTTTTAAACTTTCGATTTTTTCTTTTTCTATCAACTATGCAAGCGATGAAATTGCTGATGAAAATCGGAAGAAGGGCGATAAATATGTTGTGGTCTGGGATGGCTGAGAGCTAAATCCAGCTTAGGATGACAATATAAGGATACAGCGTTATTACTCAAGAGATAAGTCATGTGATGGGTCGTTAAAATAATAGCAACGGAACAATAATACATCGATCGCCTACGGCTATATAAATGTAGATATAAATATATATCTATATACTGTGGATAGCGTCTAGCTATGCCGTCATACCTCGAATGAGATGGGAGGCGAGTTGAATAGGAAGAATTCTTTATCGGTAAATGAGGCAAATGCATTATTCATTGAATCTAGAGTACTGCTTTCGCGCATGAATACTGCGGGAATGTCTTTCTAAAATTAACTAGACAGACATCTCTCCCATCATCAATCGATAGTTCATTTATATCCATACTCTTCATTCAATTATCCATGAAACCTCATAATAATGACCTCCATATTCGATACTACGAACACAAGATACAGAGATTGCACAGCGCAGCATGGCGCGTAAAAATGGAAATTCGGGGTTTGAAAAGATTCAGAGCTTCCGTGTCTTGACCAATCACGTATTTTTTTCGCAATCATTCATGATTGAGAGTATTCAAATTATGATTTGTAACTTGAGTTCTCCAACTTCGCGCGTATCGACCGGTTGGGTTTACCGTGCTATCGAATACTAGTTATAACTGGTTATCTCTCATCAGAGTGTTTCTCACAAGTGCCCAGGAGGAATCTGTATCAGCAATTATTCTTACTTCGCAGAGGCCCAGGACATTTACCATACCTACAGCCATCGGAAAGCTACTTTGGTATTCTGCGTGGATAACAATTTTTGACGCTTATCGACCTAATTCTCTTATCAATTGTAGGAGCACCAGTGAAGCTTAATCCATCATCCTCTACATAAGTAATTTCACTGATTCAATCTGCCCCTAGCTTCCTCGAATCCTTAACCCTTCCCTGATAAAAGTTACCCCGTTACAAATCCGAGATATCGATCGAGCCAAAAAAAGTACCTTTATGTATGTAGAATGTAGGAAAAAGGTTTAGAATTTTTGCCTCCGGATTTTCTTTGCAACTCTTTTTTTGAAGGCATGGTACATTCTATAAATGTACTCATAGGCCGATGACACGATCCTATATTGCGGGGTCGAGATGCAACAAGAATAGCGTAAAATAGCTTAACGCAGCACACCAACTCATTGGACACTGGCGGCTGCTGTAGAGAATGGGAATAAACACCGCAGAATGTAAGTCCATGCTTTTCACTGTTTGAACAGCGCCGATTCCTGAACCGCCGCAAATGTTACGGCCATCAATCAATTTGTAGAAAGCTCTTAAATATCTCGGTCAAGGGTCGCGAAAATCCTTGGCTCATTCAAATCTTACAATAAACAATTCTAAAAGTTCACGACAAGTTTTCCTGGTATATCACAAGGACCCCGAAGTTGACCAAGAACCCAACGCTACAAGGAGATTCATCTTTCCCACCATTTCAGAGTGCATCATAACATTACCAAGAGTTTTCACAAAGATGAGCCAAATCCAAGCATGCGCATATGTCATCCCTTCAAGACTATTTTTCCTATCTTTCGCAAACAAGCAAAACCTAAAGACTTGCTCCTCAGTGCATAACACCGCAACACTGCACATTCTTCTCATCGGCAAATTAGGGATAACCAATCGCTCTCTCTATCTACCTCTCATATTCAACTCTACTAACATATTGCAATTATGTAATTCTAAAGCATATCAGACATTAGAGGATTTTTTGCGCACTTGCGAGCCTTTGTGATGCACACTAATTGTCTTTTCTATGTTATATGAACTGTACATCAGCGCACTCTGTCTCTCTAGGTAATTAGTCTTGGTATTTCAATTGGGAGTTAATTTTTTGAAACTCTAATAAATGTATACCGTCATTGAAGTAGAAACGTAATGTATATCAAACCAAAATATTTTAAAGCGAGATTCATGATGTCCAGCAACCATCAAATGAAGGTGCTGAGAACTTCATACGTTTCAAGAAGCTGTGCGACAACCTCATAACGCTCAAGGAGGAAGGCCTACCAATTACTGACGAAGAGGTAAAGTAAAACATTAAGGACAAAAAGAACTTTCCACCGCCAGCCCAGATGGTATTGAGGACTTTTGAAAAGAGAAGTTCACTCCTTTTCCCAGGGTAGTGTCTTTTAGGGTGACATGATGAGCCTTCTCTTCTGCATAACACTATTGCCACTGTCTCTCGCACTTCGCGATTATTCTGGGTACCTCTGCAGTAGAACTGGCGATCGTAAGCATAAGGTCACTCATATCTTCCATGTGGATGACTTGAAGATCTATGCTTTTGGGAAACACAATTTCGGAAAGACTCTTGGGATCGTCGAGGGGACGAACCAAACAGCGGTATCAACTTTGAAATAGAGAAGTGTGTCAAGATTTATCTAAAGAATGAGCGAATTGCAGTTAGAGGTGTTGATGCTGAACTTGTGGAAAGACGTGCTATCAGACACCTTGGCGCTAGGAAGACGTACAAAATAATACTTAGACATGTCTGAGAGTCGCATTAAGGATATAACATTAGTAGAGAAAACTTTTCACACTAAGAACATGAGAGTAAACTTTGTTGCAGGTAGAATCTGAACGGTGTTCCCTGAACACTGCCCTAGGGTTTGATGAACCCCCTATGCAGACGACTACTGCCAGGTCCTGTTTCCAATATGCGCTATGGTCTTTAGATATAGATGGTGTGTTAATTGCATTACGTGAAACAAGGGCCCTCTTTACAGTAGGAATATGCAAGCGTATATACATGTATTTATGACCTAAACTCGGCACGCGTGTGTGACGTCATCCACTTACCAGGATATAATACAACCCTACATATACCACGTGGAATGATAGTCTGCTTTGCATGCATGTATGCTACCAGTTGTGGTGTAATATTAAAATATGCAAATAACGCAACGCGCTATGTCCATACAGACTATGGTATATGATCGACAAAGCTGTCGAGAATTCCGTACCCCAAATGTCGGAAACTCAGAACCTTCAACTCGGTAGCATGAACGCCGCCTAGGGTATTTGCCGTTGCAGGTACCTGGTACCCTAAAACGGGTGTCCCATTCACACTTTGTTTTTACTGTTTTAAAAGAAGACGTTATGCCAATCCGTCGACGTTAGACAAGATATCTGCGACTTCAATATCCGCTGTTCCAGTTCTACTCTATTTGTACGGAATATGCCTATGGACGAAGAACGTACTCAAGGCTCTTGACAACGCCATACGGAAGATAATGCATGGAAAAAAAAGCTTGCATATCAACTGGTTCATTCTGCTCTTATACATCTCACGCAGCAAAGCCTGACGCTAGTTAACGCTAGTTAACGTTTGCTTTCCTTGAATCATTTGGACCTTATTCAGGTACAGATAGTTTCATTTTCAGGACGGTGTGATTTCCACCTTAACATAACGCAGCCACATTCTATGTCAAGAAGATTACACTGATAGGCGCAGGGCATGTCTTAGCTTCTCGTGCACCTTTGGAAATAATATGCAATGGTTCCAAGCACGAAGGAACGACATTTATATGCAGACACAGTGCGGCTCCAAGTGTACTTTACTACCATATTCGTCTCCCTCGTTGTGTTGGCTGCGATCCTACCCTGCAGAACGCTCCAATGAAAATAGAGTCAATAGTTGGGAATCATTAACCAAGAATGACGGATTTACTCGAGTTACATGTTCTCGGCTGTAGTCCACCTAATTTTCTTGTTGAGATTCCAGTAAATAGAGCGCCGGAAATCGTATACGGAAGAACACATGGAGCTTATATGACACCTGCCGCTGTTTCTAATACTCTCTAATGCGAGGATGGGCCAATAGGCAAACACACATCAACACCCCCTTTCCGATATAGCTTTCTGTATGCAAGGATGATCAATTTCTTGCCCATGACCGTTATCGCGGCCAAACTAGCGTTCAAACTCTTCTTTAACCTCTTTGGGTTTCAAGAGTATTCACCATCATCTCTTAAAAATAACGCAAGGATTCATTCCAACACGTGACGATGAGAGGATTAATTCTTTCAAATCGAACTCGCTAATTTAAAGAAATCTTCAACAACCAAAGGCCCCCACTGGTCCTCGCAGAGTTGCAGAGAGTAAAACCGCGCGGCTAAGAGTCCCTGGTACAGAAGCTCTTGCAGCCATCGACAATCGTCTTCAAAAATTTTGCATGTGTTGATGGTCAGATTGTTTTCAAACTGAATTTGATTGATGAACCAAAGTGGTGAATCATTCACCCTCTGGAATCCCTGTTTCCATTTATTGGACTGTTAAAAACTTCTCATGGGAAGCAGAACATCCTCTTCCTTATGACTCATCCAATGGTCCAAACCTGATGTGGCAGCATGTCAGTGGTAGACAAATCCTAAGGTAGAGGAAAAATCTGCTTCCTTGTGACTCGTCTCCAAGGTTTAATCTAGAGATGCAGCCCGTTGGTGACAGATGTGTTCTGAGCGACGAAACTTATTGAAATCGTGACATACTTAGGTACAAGGTAGATATTCAGGAGTGAGAGAAATATGAAGAGGTAGAAAAGTCGCATGAGAAGTGCATTAGATAGACTCTGAGACTATATCATATGGAGGTAATAGATCTTACAAATTCTAAGAGGGGTTAATGAATAGTGATGGTGAAACGATTATATAAGAATGTCATAATGAAAGAGAAAGTGTATAAGGAGGAGGTTAAGTCATTACAAAAAAGGGAGGCATAAGGACAGGTTAAGTTGGTCGAAGGATGAGTTAAAGGAATGCATACGAGTAAAATAGCAGCAAGGTTTACTAGAAAGGGATGGAGAAACATTGTAACAAGTTGTAAAAAGTAATGCTAAAAAAGCTAAATCATTGCACGCCTAATATGTGAAATAAGAGAAGATTGAAATAACTATTGGGAAAGAGGAGATGGAGGATATGTATCATATGTGGGAGAAGTAGAGGTTAATTGCAGAAAATTGTGAGAGAAAGAGACGGTATGATCATGAGGAAGATTTCACGTTATAGAAGAATAGTGAGGGTGGTTGGATGATTTAAGGGATTGGGAAGGGAAAAAACGATGAAAAGATCAAGTAAGATTAAAATAAGGAGAAGAAATGAAGAAATCGTTCAAATTGAGGTTGTGATATTAAGAATTGAAAATGAAGTGCATAAAGTCAGGAAAGTCAGCAGGGTTTAGGATAACAGGTCCATGACCTCGAACTGCATCCTCGAAAGATTAAATCAAATAAAACAGAAAGTCGAGGAAGTTACAGAGTCACTTTTTTTTCGCAACTTTGTCGGCGTCTAAGGGCCGCTGAAAAGTTTCATGGGTCTGCTCCATGCTGCGGAAACTATTAGATTCAAGAATCTATTCTCACTTTCTCGGAAAATGTCTTTCAAATGATGTGGTATCAAGTCTATAGATTAAGGCAGGTCATTCCTTCCACGTTATGTTTCGATTTTTTATTGGATCATTAAAATAGTATATTGTGTCATCAGACGGAAAACATGTGTTTTACTCGACGAGGCCGATGTTTTCTGTACAAAAAACATCGGACAAGTTCGTAAAACGTTTCCCGTCGTATCGCACACGATATTTTATTCAAGGTCGGCGGTTTCGCGCATTTTCGTACGGCAAGGTACCATACCAAAAACATCGACTCTATATATTTGATATGACAGAGTGAAAATGGAGAGGGAATCTTTTCATTGGACATGCGCGATTCCTCGATTTCAGCGTATTTCGGTCCGGCGGCTCACAAGAAATTCTCTCCAGAATCGTGCGGTTTTTGCTCCCAGATGCCGACAGAAATGCGCGGAAATCGTCCGATTTTGAATAGAATATATTGTAACAATGAAAAAGGAAAATATCATGTTTATGAGAGTTGAAAACCTATTAGATTTCACCGAAAATTGAGACTTTTAGACCTAAATGAACACTTCTAGACTAAATCCTGTCTATCTTATTATTTATGATGGATAAGAATATCTTCAATGTCTCAAAAACTGAGAGGAACTATTTTCAGGGTTTTCAATTATCAAAAAGTACAATTTTGAGAGGAAAAAACCACCAAATTTTCTGCTATTCAACACACTTAAAAGTTGGAAGCATTATCCAGACATTTTTTATCAATTTTCCTAAAGTTTACACTCTTCAATTACTTTCCATAAAAACCAAAATTTCAGTTTCCTAGTAAATTTTAACATAAATCTTCGATTCCTAGTAACTTTCATTGATTTCTAACACACTGGTAATTTCCATAAATTTCAAATAGTTATCTTCTTATTTCCTAACCTCCAATTCCGGAGCAGAACACAAAATATGTGGCCTGAACAAATTTTAACATTCATCAATCATTTTTGAACGAGAAATTATTTTCACACCATTTCCAACATTGACTTAGCAATGAATTTCCAACACTTCACATAAAAACATGTTCATAGTTTTCTCGAAAATGCTTATCGTCAGTATCTGATCCTTCCACATCACTTCCACTTACATTAGATGATTCCAAAATTTTCTCTGAATTATAATTTATTATTATATTTTATTAATTTATCATAATAATTTCTAGAAAAAGACGTTTTGCCATGAAACACTTAAATCACGACGTTAACTTATTGAACAAAATGTTAACTTTCAACTCCGTCAACGTATACAGTTATACACCGAAAAAATTTGTACTGGAAGAATTACAAAATTTGTTACGAAGTGGCGGATAAGGCCGGATCCAGAGGGCCCCCCCCCCCCCCCCCCGAAATTTCGAACTGATGCTTGTGCGCAGAAATGCAATATGGAATTTCGTAAGGAACTGAGGGTATAATTTGAAATAATTTGATCGGCCCCCCTCCAAAAAATATTTTCTAGATCCGTCCCTGTTGTTCGGCCACATTGAAAATCTTCGCATATAAGGTATACAAATTTGACTAGCAAAGAATTCCAAAAATTCGCAGCCACCCCCACAAACTGAAATAACCGATATTCCTATTTCAAGAATTTCCCACTAAGTTGAAGATTATTCGAAACCTAGACAAGCGCCATGAGTGTATTCCATACGTACAATGGAGGCCTTTTACCCTAGAAATGTATATTCTTATCTGATTTAAAAAAATTCACACTGAGTTCAAGAATATCTGCAACTTGAATAGGCGCCAAGAATTTAACCTTACTACCTTACTTCTTTGCTTAACTGTGACATCCAGAGGCGCACAGAGGGAGGGGCAAGTGGATCGATTTGCCCCGGGCCCCGCGCCTAGGGGGGCCCCGCTGAAGCCATCAATGCATTAATATGCGAATTTTAAAATAAGGGCCCCACATAATTACAATATTTTGCCCCGGGCCCCCTTCAGCTTCTGTGCGCCCCTGGTGACATCAGACGTTCCTTAATCTAACATTCTCTGTAAAGAGAAGGAGATAGATGTGCACAAGCGATTTATCCTTAAAATTGGTTTCTTTTTTCCAGCTTGTCACTTATTACGAATTCAAAAGTATGGACTTTGGCCGCATTACCCTAATTCTTGGGTAAAAGAATCGAAGATGGAAACTGATCGAGAAGCACGTGGCACGATCCATTAAAAGAAATGATTGAACAGAGCAAGGCGCATTTTCCTTTGCGCATTTCTTCTTTCCCCACTTATAATCTCAATTAAAGAATATTTTCTCCCCTTCGTTATAAAATGTTCCTAGAATCAGAATTCCGTTCAATTCATTGGGAATATTACTAAGCATATGCATGCAAGATTATGACACTCTTTATATAAAATTATTGTTTTTTAGGTGCATTTAATAAATGCAACCATTCAAGTTAAATCCCAATTCAAATACGTCACAACTTTAATACAAGGATACGCTGTTTCCTAACACAGATGAATAGCGCACGACCTTAGAATAGCGATAAATAGTAACCGGATTTTAAAATATGTTCCATACAGGGAAGTGAAAAATTATACACCTATTTTTTTGCCTTCTGTGAAACAAAGCCGTGCAAAATTTAAACATATTTTTTATTTCAATAATTATGGTTTACGGACCTATTTCTACTACGAAATACACAGGGTTTTCCGATCTCTGGCACGTTTCCGGAGACCGGCACACTTACCCTACATTATTGAGGAGAAAAACCATAGAAATTAAAAGGGGCAATACATAAGGGAGCTCAATTAACGTGATTGTATCATATTTTTAACTATATTGAAATAATTAGAAGGCAAAATCGTGAAACTTGCCAATACACTGATCTGAATCTTATTTCCTATTACTCTGCTGGCAACTATAATTGCTCTTGTAGTCCTTGCCAGAAGAGGGAATTTTCCTTTCATTGAGCCAGACGCTTAGGAAGAGGAAATTTATGTAGAAGCTTATACTCCGCCAAACTTGTAGCAAATTTTTTACCTTCCGTACTGAAAACTTCAAAAGTCCCTCTTCGAATGTTTAGCCGTTGGAGTGCCTCCTTCACTTGAAACACGATAACGTTTCCTGGTTTGGATTTGATAAAATGTTCTATTTTCCTCCCAACCATTCTATCAGCATTATGGGCACCACATTTAGCGGCATGAATAAACACCCTTCTGAACCAGAGAGTTTAAAGCTACGACAATATAAGGGTTTACTGCGAAGCCAGAGAAAGGTTCATCGGTTGGATTTTGTAACAGGACTGTGACGGGGTTTTCCGTATCCACATGACGATTCTTTTTATTCACTCTCACTGCATTTTCATATTTTTTTTGTTCCTCAGGATCCACAGGTGGGATTATTTTCACTCACTTCTACTGTCTTTTTCTCGAAAATATGACGGGGCAGTGGAATTAAATGAAAAGAATTGCACCTGCAGACCCTAAAAGGACAACAGAATTCTGAGAAGGCAGTGGAGTGAATAAAAAGAATTTCAATTGTGGACCCTGAGGAAGAAAAAAAATATGAATAGGCAGTGGAAGTGAATAAAAAGGATCGTCATGCCGATATGGAATCCTCCGTCATAATCCTGTTACACAACTTAACCGGTGAACCTTTTTTTGGCTTGGCAGTAAATCCTTACATTGTCGTAGCTTGAAACTCTTTAGTTCAGAAGGATGTTTATTCATGACGCTGAATGTGGTGCTCATACTGATGATGAAAAGGTTGAAAGGAAAATAGAACATTTTATTAAACCCAAACCAGGAAACTTTATCGTGTTTCAAGTTCAAGTGAAGGAGGCACTCCAACTGCTAAACCCTCGAAGAAGAACTTTTGAAGCTTTCAGTAGGAAGGTAAAAAATCTGCTACAAGTTGGCGGATGATATGCTTCTACATAAATTTCCTCTTCCTAAGCGTCTGGCTCAATGAAAGGTATTTTCTCTTCTGGCAAGGTCTACAAAAGCAATTAGAGTTGCCAGCAGAGTAATACGTAATACGATTCAGATCAGTGTATTGGCAAGTTTCACGATTTTGCCTTCTAATCATTTCAATGAAGTTAAAAATATGATACAATCACGTTAATTGAGCTCCCTCACGTATTGTCCCTTTTCATTTCTATGACCTTATTTCCATCAATATATACAGTACTGAATTGAATTTGGAAATATAATGTGATGTGTGTGATCTGTTAGCGCCTTGTATGAAGTTAAGCACCTCGGCTTCGCCTTGATACTATAGTTTAAACGTGGCTCGTAAGTGCCCATTTTCGCTCTTGTTGCAATTTTATTGCCTTTCCCACTTCGCGAAATCCATCGAAGGGAAATTTTTCCCAATTTTTCTAAAACTGCGGTATATTACCGATTACAACAATACCAACGCCGCACGCGCGCATATGTGCGTAGCGGTTTTTTGTACCCAAATATACATAAGGAAAACTTCGAAACAGACAATTATTATTATCAATACCCATAATCTCGGTTTGCAATGGTGGACAATGATTTGGGTCTTCTCTTACATTCTGTTCTATCTGATCCTTGATCAACAATGCAACTTTTTACTATAAAACCCTCGCCCCTCGTTCTAGTTTCATAAATGATAGGTGGAAATTTCAATGAAGGATCAATAACATTCTTAGAGAATGACCTTATTCACGAAAAACATGATAAAGCTATGAAAAAGTCAGTTCTTATTAAATGGAGAAAGTGATTCGAATTTAAGATTCTTTTAATTTTTCTTGAATATCAAAAGGAAATATATTCACGAAGAATTAGGTAAATTAAAGAGAAATGGAAATCGAAAACTCAACATTCCGCTTACCGACCCGAAGCGCTGATACCTGAGCTACCGGACAATTGAAATCTTCTCTGCTAAGTAGTAATTGGCATTTGGTGAATATTTCAAACTTGATCTTTTCAAAAACGGGAGAAAGGCGCATATTACCACTCTGTCCAATTAATCCTCAGGTAGTGAGCATCAATTGGAAAACTGGTAAAGCGAACATAAAATTTACATTTGGCGGTATCTCTTTGCTAAAAAACCTTTCTCTCTTGAGGTTTCGGCACCACGGATTTTACAAAATAAAAACTCTCATGGGAGCAAGTTGCCGGGGTCTTCCAGAGTGCTGGTCTGTTACTAAGCCCATGTGTGGATAAAAATTACCGTATATTTTTCAATTAGAGTTTCAACCTGGTTCAGATTTTTGGTCCAGTTTGGGTCGGAGGCTCTAGTGACTTTTGTAGGAGACTGTGGAAATTAATGCAGAATGCTCTGGAAGCCTAGTTGAGAAGGCCTCCTCAGACCAGGCTGAGCCAGGTCGTGGTTCTCAATTCTCGACGCAGCAGCAACAATATGTTTCGATAATATCCAGAAATAAAACTATATTATTATATTCACCAAAGGAATTGAGGCAGAACGTCAGGGAGAACAGCACAGCTACGAAGGAGATCGCCATTTCCTCTACATTAAGTATACGTGTCGAATAAGATTTCAAGACTATTTCGTACTACGGAACACTGGATAAATATACCACCTTTGCAGTTGAGTATACATAACAGCCTTTATCTTATATATTTTATAGTTAAAAATGGTCCATCTGCTTCCTGTTTGGACCTGCATGTCCTCGTGTTTATTTTCGTTCTGTGTACAATCCCTATAATTCTCCACGACTCCTACGTCCGTACCAAACTCGAAATGTGAAAGATTACTGTCAGCGTTCGATGATGAAAATCCTCTCTTGCCATTTTGACTCCTTCGTTTGTTTCGACACTTTTGTTTTTTAGGTTTATTATTTCCTTCATTTTGAAAGTTTGTTTTATGCCGTAATATGCCGAGATGTTCTGTTCTTCCAGGTCCTCAAAAAGAGATCATAATATGTTCCTCAGTACTGCAACTCTCTCGCGGAGGAATAAATAATCATTCCTAAGTCCGTCCCAGATACCATATCCATTTCCCCGACTTCCTCATAATGTTTTGCATCTTGGTATACAAAACCAATGCATGTGGCTTCAAATTGAGCGAGACCTTCGTCCTAGTTTTCTAGACATACTTTACTATTTCATCTCCCATATGTGCCCAACGGATTTCAGTACCCGAGTGGGCATAGGAAAAACTCCGAAACAGACAACTATTATCATCACCCATTATCTCGATTTGCAGTTGTGGCCAATGCTTTGGCATCTTCTTCAACGCTGTGTTCCACTTTATCCTTGAGAACTACCCGTCTTTCTTCTTCGTTTCATCCTGATCTTCATGAAGTCACTGCAGTATCATTACATTTGATGTTCTCCATTCAACTGCACACTACATGGAGTTTGAAAGTGGTATGTGCAGGTGAATTTTTTCTATTCCGCTGCAACACTTCGACAGCAGTGCCAAAGTCTGAATTTTTTCCTTATCTTATACATACTTTTGCTCTGAACCACTTGTTGTTGGATACCTACATTTAGTGAACGATCTTCACACATACAAAAATAGAGTTTCTTTATTAATCGATATTGTATGCCCTAGAAAATAATACGTTTATTTTCATTTTCTACATTTGTTGAAGACACTAAAGAATACATTTCTGACTAATACTATGGACATTTCATATATCAACTCGATTTGAATCTTTTCGTCTTTATTAGAAGTAGGGCGAGTTTATTTCGCCAGCATTTTGGGGCAAAATAGCCTGCTTCCCTTATTTCGCCTAATGAAGCTAGCGAAATAAGGACGGTAGCTTATTTCGTCCACCAGAACATATGCAGGAGGGGAAGTTTTACAAAATATTTATATTTGGAAAATGAATCATTTATCGTTATAATACAAATGTTACAGATGCACCAGCGAATTATGAAAAGCAAGTCATAACCTCAAAATGTCAAAGACAGCTAAGAATGCCTAGTTTTAACCACCCGCTAGGTGGCGCAAACATCGAAGACGCAAAATTGAAATACTATACTGGCTATAGTCACGAAGATTGAAACTTTTAGAATTGAAGAAAGGGAGGAGAATGAGTAAAGAACGACCACAATGATGTTACATTGAAAATTGACCTTGTTTTTTGTCTTCCTTTGTATAGTTTGATAGTGTATTGCCTATTCGCTCCGTGCACAAGTTACTCTCAGCGCTGCCTATGGGAGAATTTGTTACTTTCGTCCCGGGAAATCTATTACACTGTATACGAATAATTAAGCTCTTATCCATACATTTGTTGTTATATTCTGGTTTCCAAAAATTTTCTTATCGTGGTTTATGTATCTGACAAGTCTTACTTCTCCGACAAATAGGAGTGCAATTTCAATTTTATGCGTGAGATAAGTGTGGTCTAGTAGGTATAACCTACAAAACTCGGTTCGTTTACACACTGTCATACATAAACTGGCACAATTTTACAGTATATCTTATGTGCAAAAATTATGAATCAAACAATAAGTCTAAGGACAGGTTTAGAGCCAATGACGCACAATATAAATTGTGATAAAGAAAAGATTATAAAATGGAAGGCTTTAGCTGAAAAGCATGTGAAGCGCATTAAAGAATTACATGCTACTGAGTTTTGCAAGCGTATTCGTACTAGCTGCGTCAGATAATTGGAATTTGGTAAACCACTATATAGTGTAAATATAGAAGTGAGTAAATGCATTTTCTTTACTTTCTTATAGAATCAAATGCAGTTTAATAATTCACGCCCAGTCACCCATTGCTCATGTTCTTGTATCTCTGGAACTGTAGGTAAATGCAAACCCATTTATGCCTTGATTTATTAAATCAACGCAGACCGTAGCAAAACAAAAACTGCTCGAAAACGAGGATGGGATAGGCCGTCTGATTTGAAACTGGGGAGGATATATATGCCAGCTTGGCAGACAAGTACAAAACAAACAAAAATTTTAAAAATCAAGTTTCCTTTCTCCTGCCGATATAAGCCAATATTTGATCAAAGTGACGTGCTGTCGGGGACGACGCTTAACATCTTGGCTGGGACACGACCCTGATTACCAGAATAAACCAACCAGCAGGAGCCTCCAGAAGGCCAGAAAACGGCACACCCTGAAGTAATGCGAAAGCGGTTCCGGGGGGAACAATGCCAAGAAAAAGATGGTGGTTTTTTAGTGGGTGATAGATGAAAGCAACATCTCTCCATCTACATCAACATCGAAAGCCCCACACTACAGAGAAGTTCGGACCCTTCTCGGTGACTGTTCGCAGATTTTTCCACCATCCCGAAAAAAAAAATGCCGAATGTTGATGTACATAACTGGATTGAAGGAATGTGATGTATAGTCATCAAAGTGTAGTGCACTAGTTTTAGTCGGCAGAGATCAAACTCATCTTAAAAAAGTTATTCCAAAGATTAAAGACTTTTATTTTGAAGTATTTTTGCCAAAATTAATTGATATTACGAGAGAAAATAAAAATAGTAACTCTTATACGTTGGGTATGTAATATAATAACAGGTGGATGGAGCTGAACTTTGGGAGGTCTTAACAGACATGGACAACTGAGGATGTTGAGCAGACAGAAGATGTTGAGCAGACTGGATACCAGCATGAAGAGCATGGGTCTTGAGATTAACGTGATTAGAACAAAAATTATTGTGTTTGCATGTAAGGATGCGTAAATAAAATGCAATATTCCCCCTTAATGGAAAAAGATAGAACAAGTTGATAACTTCGTGTATCTTGGAAGTTTATTCACTTCTGTGCTAACACCAACTGTGCTGTACGGTAGTGAGGCCTGGACTTATTACAAAGTGAGTAATGATTAGGTTCTCAAAGAATGTGAAATAGAACAAATACAGTTTGACAACAGTAAAAGAAATTTGATAAGATGGTTTAGCCACGTTGAGAGAATGGATGAAGAACGATCAACAAAGCGAGTATATCTATGTAGGTAGGGTGAATGGTAGCGTACCCGGAGGCAGACCAATGAAAGAATGGATAGAATGTGTAAATGAGACCCTTGAGAAGAGAAATATAGAAAGCCGTAGAAACACAAGAGCTTGTATGAAAAGGCGGGAAGAAAGGATGTTTGGAAAGCAATTGTGCATAAGACAAAGAGTGAAACCTGAAACAAACGATTTTGGATACTAATTGGCCTGCGTAAGGATATCGCTGAATGGATTATTTTAATAGCTTTGCGAAACTCTTTGCACGGGGTGTTTGCTAGAGAGATCAGGAAGCGACCCGTGTCGGAGCTATGTTGCAAAGGACGAGTATGTCGTTTGAAAACAGAAACAGGCTGGACTTACTTTTTCTGTGTATTGTTTTTATCAGGTCTTACCTCTTATGTTGCCGAAGCAGCCCCGTGTATATTAAGTCCTTTATACAATTCAAATGAAGCCTCTGTTTACTAAAGATACCCTGTCTTAACCACCGAATCATACCTCTCTCGCTGAAGTGTAAGAAGTTCCTTATGAATATCAAAAAACGTCGACGGGCGAAAAATTTTTTATTGACGACCCGAAAGACTATAGACAGCCAACTGAGAGTCGCGTTATTGTTTTCGCAATGAGACGGAACATTGAGATGTTGGCAGCAAGTTGAATTTGTTTTTTAGATGGCATTTATTCAAAAACGAATATTATGCTGAGAGATACAAATTTGCAGGTTGCGCCTCACGTATTTACTCAAGTATTCACTGTAATGGGTACGTTCACGAGGAATAATGATAAAGTCGAGCAAGAAGTAGTGGCTTTGCCATTCGTTTACGTGCTATTGTCTTCAAAAGAAGGTTATCAATACGCATCAATTCTTCGAGCGATCGTTTCGGCAGCAGCGGAGTACGGGATACGTAGCTGCGAGCCGGAAATGTCGTTGACTGCCTTTGAGCTAGCAATCCTTAATGCCTCCTCCGAGAACAGTTTCCGCGCGTAGAAATTTCTGCATATTTTTTCCACTCAGGCCAAAGTTTGTATCGAAAAATTCAGGAGCTTGGTCCACAAGCGGTTTACAACGATGAAGACGATCAAACTATCAAATATTATACTCATATGGTCACAGCATTAGCTTTCATCCCGATCGGCGACATCGAATGCCTCGATTTGGGTCAGCACTGTGTAGTATTCTTCGAAGGTATAAAAAGCGTCTCCCAGAACTCGGCGGAGATGATGTTTCACTGTTCGCACTCTAGCCTCCCAAAAACCGACGAAATGTGGTGACTGTGGAGGGATAAAATGACATTTCATCCTTTCGCTGCTGTAGTCTCCCTCAGTTCCGTCGATTGTAAGGTGAAGGCTAGTTCCTGGAGCTCCCTTGCAGCTCCAACGAAATTGGTTCCGTTGTCTGAATAAAAGTTCGCGACCTTGCCTCGACGAGCGGCGAATCTCTTGAAGGCACTGAGGAACGCTGCTGTTGTCAATGAAGTCACCAACTCAAGGTGAATTGCCTTTGTGCAAAAGCAAACAAAAATTGCAATGTATACTTTTGTTGTAGTTTTGCTGAGTCTCGTTGAGCCTTCATGGATCAAGGTCCGACATAGTCCACGCCTGAGTTGGAGAAAGGACGCGTCTTTGTTATCCGTTCGGCTGACAAGTGGCCCATCTGGGGAATGATTGGGAGTGGATTCACTCGAGCGCATATATTGCATTGCCGCATACTGGACAAAAGTCTCAGCGACAAATCTCCCATAAATATCTCAGACAAATCTGAAGTTGACTTTTTGCATAAAAGAAGTCATTCAAAAATTTTATCACCCCAAGCAACCACTATGTGCACTTACTTTTTATTTGCGATTCAATTTTTTTTCTTTTCGTTATCTCGATAATCACATTTTTGAATGCATTTTTTATGCAAAAAGCCAACTTAAGATTTGTCGGAGATATTCACGGGAGATTCGTCGCTGGGACTTTTGTCCACTATCCGCATTGCCGAATCACGCTCCTCACTGCTTTACGTCCTCGTACTATCCAGTATCTCAGTCGGAGATTTGCTCAGACAGACTAAGGCCCGGCATGGAGTAGCCTCTCATGTTCGGCAAGGATGATGAGTTTCGTTAGCGATGATGAGGAGACAAGATGAGAGGATGTTTTTGATCTTGTGGTCGATCCGAATTGCCTAACCGACCTCCAACTCGCAGAAGTCCGTCGCGATCGATGAATGGATACAGTTCCAGCAGTCGGTCTTTGGGTTCTAGTTGGTGATTGTGCCGCAGGCATTTCAGTTCTGCCGAGAATTCTTCTCGTTGACTGATGCGCACCAGAGTTATTACAGATTGATGAAGTTCCTGAGTTAAAAAATAGTCATCTTATCTGTGCAATCACACGTTGGACCGCGTGTTCCTATAAAACTTAAGCTAGAGGAGATGGTATTTTATTGAATTATAGACAATTCCGAAAAGTCCATATTTATTGGTATGATTATAATTGGTACAACGTGAGCGTTCGTATTCATTGGAGGCTGACAATAAACTGATTTTTGTCTGCGCAACAAACCGAATTTTACTCCCTTGTTTTGAGAAAAAGAGAAAAGTGGGAGACTGGCGTGAGAACAAGTGTCAAGAGTCCCAGTGACCGATAATAGTAAAATGCAGGTTAAGCTAGGCCCTTTCGGAGGGCCATAAACATCACGTGTTACACATTAATGGCCGTTCAAGAGCGAGCAGAGAAAGAAAGCAGAGATTTCGAGTGGACTCTTATGTGAATTCTAGAAAATGCGCCTCAAATAAGGATTTATAGTTTCCATACATTTTTACATTTGTTCCCAATACTTTTAACAATATTTTTGTGTGAAATAAGCCAGGCATAGACGTGGTAATAAGTTTGATAAATCGATTTGTAGAAATATAAAATGGTGAACAAGATTATTTATAAGTAGAAAGATTTACAAGCTCGAACCTACTCGCCCCCTTGAGGGTGGTAAACGATCAAGAATTTTTTACATTTTCATAGGACGCACAACGCCGTCCTTTCCAGGGTGTAGCTGATGGATTCTCGCTAGTGGCCACTGCATTGAGAGCATGTTGTCTCCCTTCAGCAGGACCAACATGCCTTCCCTTGGATTCTCAGTATCGACCTTCCACTTTTGTCGAATATTCAGCTCGTTCAGATATTCTAAGTTCCACCTTCTCCGAAAGTCTTGTCGTACCTTGGAAATTAATTGCCATGCGGGGAGTCGATTGCTCGGTAGAGACGAGTAATCAGTTTCAGGCAATGTGATCAATGAACCATGAATGAGGAAATGCCCAGGTGTCAAAGCCAAAAGATCGTTTATGTCAGTCGAAATGGGAGTGAGTGGCCTCGAGTTGAGCACCGCACACGTTTGAAATGATGTTTGAAAGATTTCACTCCAGCCTCCCATAAGCCTACAAAGTGAGGGGATAAAGGAGGGATGAAGTGGAAATCAATTTTGTTGTCGTTAGCATAATTGAAAACATTTTTGCGATGTTTTTCTGATTTCATGAGAGTACATAGTTCATTCAATTCGTTTTTCGCACCATTAAAGTTTGTAGCGTTATCAGCGTATATTGTTTTCGGTCTTCTGTGACGTTCAACAAAACGTCGTAAAGCACCAATAAATGATTCTGTAGTCAGATCATCAACTACTTCAAGATCAATAGCCTTCACCGACATGCAAATGAAAACTGCCACGTATATCTTTATCTTATTGCGATTTCCGCGTTTGCGTTCTTTGATATAAAATGGACCGCAATAGTCTACTCCTATATTGATAAAAGCCCGACCCTGTTGTGCGCGAACAGCTGGTATATGGCCCAGTTTATGTTTCGCTAATTTCGGTCGCGCGCGGAAACAAGTGATACACTGATGAATTACTTTCTTAGTATCGTTACGTCCGTCAATAAGCCAATACTTTTGGCGCAATGCGTATAAGGTGGTTTGAGCACCCGGATGACAGTGAATTTGGTGATAATAAGAAATCATCATGTCTGTTACAAAATGCGATTTTGGCAAAATAATCGGATGTTGTCGATCGTTCGAAATATTAGAGTTTTGTAATCGCTCACCTACTCTCAGTAGTTCACCTTTGTCAATGAAAGGGTCTAAATTACTGATTCGACTCATAGGATTTATTGAATCGTCTTTTTTTAGTTGATCGATTTATCTTTGGAAACAAGAATATTGTACTAATTTTGCGATTACAATTTCAGCGTGATATAACTCCGGTACTTTCAAAGAGCCCTTATTCGATCCAAACTCCTTGGAAAATCGATAAAACCTTGATGTCTTCCCATTTTTGAAAATGATGAAAAAAGTCTTAATATTTCAAAATTAATTTGGATGTGGAAACAGTTGACTTTCTTTGTTTCCGGGAGAACGACTCTGCTTGTTTTTAAATTTGATTTAGGCCACAATTCCTTCATTTTGATATGAAAAGTCTGGACCATTAAACCAAACGTGTCGCCATTGTTCAATCTTTGTTTTACTTTGAATTTGATCTACTCGATTTGAGACAAATATTTTCAATAAATTTGGTTGCACGCGTAACCAGTGTAGTACAATCTCGGAGTCCGTCCAAAATGTCACCGAATCAAAGCGTAATTTAATTGATTTATTTACTAAGTCGTATAATCCAGCTGAGAACAAAGTTCCACATAATTCAAGTTTTGGACTCGTTAATTTTTTCAACGGCGCGACACGTGACTTGGCACACAATAAGGTATTTTGAATCTTTCCTTCGTCGTGGGTAGATCTAAAGTAAATACACGCGCTGTAGGCCTCTTTACTGGCATCGCTCAAACCGTGTAATTGAACATTTTTTGCTTGATTGGTTAAAACCTTACGAGGAAATGAGAAACTGTTCAAAGATTTTATCTGTTCACTAAATTTCATCCAATCGTGATACATAAGTGACGGAACTGACTCGTCCCACGTTATCCGTGCTTCCCACAATTGTTGCATAAGGCATCTTGCATATAAAACTACAGGCCCAACAAGGCCTAGCGGGTCAAATAATTTAGCTATTTCGGATAGTATAAGCCGTTTTGTAACTCTTTTCATAGCGTCAAAAGATTTATATGAGTACAGAAAACGGCCATTCTTTGCTTTCCAGTAAATGCCCAATGCCTTTAAAATTGTATCTTTGTTAATTTTGAAATTTCGTCTAAATTTGATTCTTCTATTCCATCGAGAACAGTTTCATCGTTAGAGACCCACTGCCGCATATTGAGCTGTGCAAGACTTAATAATTATGTCATTTGTTTATAAATTTCGCAAGCTTCTTCGCGTGAATTAGTTCCAGTTATCAAGTTTTCAACGTATAAATCTTCTACCAATATTTTTTTTTGCTAACAGATAATGATGACCTTCATCCTCGACTAATTGATTTGGGCATCTGATCGCTAAAAACGACGCAGATTTAAGACCGAAAATTACAGTATTCCAATTGAATTCCTTTATGTCATTGTTTTCAAGCCACAAGAATTTCAGATATTTGCGATCTTCTTCACGAATCAAAAATTGTAAAAACATTTTTCAATGTCGGCCATCAATACGTACTTGTAAGTTCCAAAACGTAACATTAAAGAAATGAGCTTGTCTTGAATAGTGGGACTGGAAATAATATATCATTCAGCGAATATCCGGAGGCACTATTAGCTGATGCGTTATGAACTACTCGAAATTTAGTAGTACTGCTCTCTCCTTTAATAACCGCGTGGTGAGGTATATAATAACCGTCAGAGTCATCGTTTGTGTGCAAAAGGGATATGTAGTTTAATTTCAAATAGCCTTCAAAGGCTTCTGTGTATTGTTTTTTATAAATTGGATCTTTTTCAAACTTGCGAGATAAATGATTCAATCTCTTTATTGCCAAACTTTTAGATTCCCCTAACAATTCAGGTGAGTCTTTGAAAGGCAAGGCGTCCACATATCGGCCGTCTTTATTTCGTGTAACGTGTTTTTTTAATTGAGCCTCGCAATCGATTTCTTCCTGTGAGAAATTCAAATTAGCTGACCCACCTCCTACCTCTTCTACACTGAGAAAAAAAACGCAGTCCAACAGCGTCTGGAACGCACTTGTTACTGTCTAAGGGTGAGAGTTTGAATCGGACGTAGCTCAGTGCTCGCTGGACCAGTACCACTCATGTCCAGAACGCTCTCAACTAGGTTTAGGCCAGTAGAAATAGACATGAAAATCAGAAAATTTATCTATAATTGCAAAAGTTGTCAAACTTCCATAAAGCATCAAGTACACTTAAGTGATACTGACTATGAAGTTGCAACCCTTTATCTTAACCGCAACTTGTCGAAAATCGCGAAATAA
>WSXT02169072.1:0-23280 GCA_011762715.2 Neuroterus valhalla | reverse complement strand
GAGACTTGCCACAGGTGAGACTCGCCGCAGATGAGACTTGCCGCAGATGAGACTTGCTGCAGGTGAGACTTGCCGCAGGTGAGACTTGCCGCATGTGACTCAATATGGACCCTAATAATCCTTCCTGTTGAATATTATCATTTTTATTTCACATCCTTTGACATAAAATTAAACAATTTCGTAAAGAATGGTGAATTCCGGTTTTCGAAAAACTCCTTTGTTAGAACGCCAGTTTTTTGGTAAAAATTATATTATGTTGGTGGAAACTGTTCGATTAAAAATTTAAATAATTATCAAAAAGTCAAACTGTTTGGTAAAAAACCTACTTTATCTGTAGAAATTTTTATTTTCGACCTGAAAACTCTAGTGTTATCAAGATAAGTCGTCTTCTTCGTAAAAGATCATTTTTCTCCATCGGAATTCGTGTTGTTCATTGAAAGTGATAATACATTGATGAACATTTTTGGTCTCCACAAGATCTACCTCCTTGGTTGTAAATTATATAACTTAATAGTTCGAGATTCAGCTGTCATGTCAAACATTGGTCTATTCTGATTGAATTCAAACACTTTAGAGTTGTATTGATTTTACTTATTGGATTAAAAATAATTGATTTGAAGTATAAATCCAAAATTAGAATTTTTTGTGTAAAACTCATCTTTTTCAGTTCTCGGCTCCACTTTTTTGTTCTAAATTTAGCATTCTGGTTTGAAATGTAATTTTTTGAAAATCAATACTTCAATCAAATATTTATCTCATCAGGTAATTTGATCCTGTATTTTGTCAAAAATTCTCTCTTTAGATTTGAAATAAATCTTCGTCCATAAAAAGATTCGAAAAAAAATGATAATATTATCATGGTTATAGCCTCCGTGAAGGTAACATTGGATCAAGAAAAATCTGTTTCTCATGCATCCTTGATAAAATTCTTAGAATATTTTGTCCATCAAATAAGAAAGATTGGTGATAGACGAATGATAACGTAATCAAGATGTGCGAGACGCCAGTATAGCAGGCAAACATTTTATATGTGGCTGAAATATTTTTAATGAACATGCATGTAATACGCGTAATTATCACAGAAATTAGTTTGTTCAAAGAAGTTATGCGGAACATTTTGTGATATTTCGAATAATTAAGAAGAAAGAATATTTTCTGTGTATAACGTACCTAAGTTTAAACAAAAAAGAATTTATTCGACCATACATACCTAACTGGCATTCAGAATCACCCCTTCCGTATGTGCACTCTCAAAAACATGAGGAATTAGATAAAACACAACGCCAGGCCGAAACACATGCATAGTTTAATTTTTTAAATGGATTTCAAAATCTTATAAAGTAAAGCCATTTTCCTTGTGACCCTTAGAGTCCAAGAAGGATATCTGAAATATCAAAACAACAGATCCAAGATGCTTGTATTGGGTAAAATAGTATATTATGCACCGGAAGATTCTATTATCTGCAACAAAAATTTCCTCAAGGTTTTTACAATGAGTGGGATGATTATCGTAAAATGGAAGCTTATAGATGTATTATCCTCATTTTTCATCTCTCACGTCATTTTTCACCCCCTAGGGAGTACAAAGTACTTTTTACTCCCCAGGGAGGGAAAAGTTGAGATTTAGTCCCGCTTTATGGGCGTCAAAAAGACCTGAATCCTGAAGAACTCGAAGTTCGGATTTTTGGGAACTGCGGATGCTTAACATAAATCCTAGTTAGGAGCAGAGGACAAATAAATATTTTGTAGACACAAATTTTGACCTTCGATCAGAGGAGATTGGATTTTGGGAGTTACGTGAGATACAAGCCATTCCTTCTTGTAAGGAATCGCTCTATCAAAATACATAATTCAGATTCAATGTTTATTTCTGTCTGCACTCGAAGTTTCTGAGTTTTCATAATGAAGGATAATATTCAAGGAAAAAACCTAAGCTGAGGCGCGAACATTCGTGAAAACTTTGCAGAAAGATAGATGATAGCTAGATGAGGTGTCCTATAACGGTGTATCTGAGATAACAGGCGACCATCTAGAGTAACATCATTTTCCTATCTGTTTAAGGAAACAACGATGACAACACCAAACGCAGCTGTGGATGTGGTTAAAAACGATTGAACACGCAATGTACTAAAAAAAACTCACCAGTGTCAATTGTCACAGAGTTCAGGTTTTCGGAAATGATTTCGAATGGAACGCTGTAGCAGACCAGCAGAACTATATATACGTCAGATGGACGGATAAACTCCCAAGATAACGTGCTAGATTCATATGATCCAGATTCAACCCTGATCGTAGAGGTTACCTAGCGTCTGCAAACTAAGTGGGGCCAACAACACTTGGAGCTTCATCTTCCTTTATACCCGCAACAACAGTTGTTGTAGAAGCGCTCCGAAAACCTCTTCCGAATATGATATGTACGTGAAAAGCATCCCCAAACACTGCAGAAACAATCAGGAGGTTGGGAAGAGGGAGCAGAATTATGACCGACTGCGGAACATGCGCGACTCGTGAAGGATGATCGCGATTTCCGGACATGAACAAATATTGATATTGAGATTTAATCAATAGCCCAAGATCCGGCTAAAGTAACTGTGACCTTTGTTGAGATTTTCAGGAGGCTTCCGACCTCTGATCCGACACTTCTTTAGTTCATGATGCGGCGAGAGTTTTAGCCAAATCAAATCAAGGGGTTAAGCCGACGATGGATTAAATGATCAGAAGGCTCGTGCATCAACTGAACACGAAGATTGTCTCGAATAGACCGAATGCATCTCGCATTCAGTGTGTGATTGAATAGATGAAATCAAGTGAGCCTCTAACGATACAGGTCCTAAAGATTGATCACGAACTAAGAATCCACCATAATACATGAAGGATGTCACGGCTGTTGAATATTCTGAACAAAATTCATGTGTTGTATGGCGCCAAGAGAAGATAACAGAATTCGAAGAGATGGTTTAGGGCAAATCAACAGTTCCTTGCTAATAACAATTGATAATCTCACTGTCCAAGCTGACAATCTTACCAAAGCTGCAAAGCATGAGGTCAAGGCCTTTGGCCTGGATCTTATCATCAAAAGTAAGGATGGTGCTTTACATGGTTAAACGTTTTCATTCCAAAATGGACAGGTATAGGAAGCAGAGACCAAAAACTTCCGGGAACACTCTCGCGCCAAGAAAATGGACAGAAATTCTCGAGAAATGTGAATCACTAGTCCTTCGTGATAAAGCTGATGAATTCTTTCTAAAAATCTTTAACCCGAGCGTAGCGTAGTAGCATTTCGCGCCAACAAGTTCTAAGAATCTGATGGTCTCAATCACGCAGCAGCAACTTCCATCCAGCGGCAGACACACAATGCGGCCCTTGGAGTGCTCCACTAACTATCTTTCTCATTCAATCTTCATTTGTCAATTTTCATGAAATAGTTTAAATATATTTTTTTCCTGCATCTTCTCTGAGGAAAGGATAAACGATTGGTCGTCCGACCTGCTATGTATCCGGTTTCGTGGGTGAACTCTCTAGCCTATCACTGCACCATCTCGAACATAACTTAATTAGAATATGTAGTCATTTTGACAATGGCAAAGAAACAAATCCTCTGAACAGAAATAAAACACAGTAGGAATCTACATTCTCACAAAAAAGACTTCCCGATGTGTGTATAAGACTCAAAATAATGTCCTCACAAGCATGGTTCATTTTGTTTAGGCCTCCTAAGTAAAAACTAGATGGATTCTGACAACAACCTTATGCCGAGTATTCGAAACCTACAACAAACCTCAATATCCAAAGAGAAATGTTGTGCTTGATTCCTCACGGAATGCAGTCCTACATGTGACCATGAATTCGGAAAGCCATTCCAGAGAACCCTTATTCTCAGAATCTCTTAGGATCTGTAAATACTAGGTCTCCAAGACAAGAAACAGCATGACTATGATATCACAGTCAGTATCCAGGTAACTGATAATCATGAATATAACTTTACATGATATTGATGTCCAGGTCTAGCATTCTTTCAGGTTTTAGAGTTGGTAGCATTGACTGAAGCCTAATGTAACAAATTTGCAGACCTCAGATTCAATACCATTTAGCAGTAAGCCAAGAACTTGTAGGGGTAAGTGCCACTCGTTTGGTTCGAACCTCTTTGTACTACTGGAAAATGACAAACAGATATGGGAAGGTTTGAAAGTGGAATTTACATGGGAAATTTTGAGCAAGGGGAAGGAAGCAGGGATAGTTATTAGATAAGGTCTTTGAATTCATTGCCTGTTTTTTCGCGAGAAGAGAAAGACTGATTTCATTTTTAAGCTTCACTCTTTAATCCGAAACTTTGCTTGAGCCGCGGAATTTTTGGGAAAGAGAGACTCTAATTGAATTGTTAAGCAGAAGGCTCAACTTTTTTTCTCATACACAATAGCCCTCTCAACATCCCTATCCTGACATACAACACTTGCTTCTTTTACACCCGTGCCTTTCTTCATAAATGCTCTTGTGCTTATACGGCTCTTTATTTTTCTCCTCTTCAGGATCTCATTTACACATTCTATCTATTCCTTCTTTGGTCTGCCTCTGGGTACGCTTCCATTATTGTCGAAGAGAGCCATTCTCAGACATTTGTCCATGTACAAAATAAACGTCCAAGAGGACATAAAGCACCCTTCCTTACGCCCTGCCTAATATCAAACCAATCACTCAGTTGTCAATTTACTCCTGCACTTGCCATATTATTCTAGATCCTTACCTTTGTTCCTCTCATGACTTTATTAATAGATATTTTGGTAAAAATTTTTCCCACATCACTTAGTAGGCTAATCGCTTTATCATTATTACAGTCGCTTGGACCATCCTTCCCCTTGTAGATTGGGACAATAATTGCCTTCCTCTAATAATTCGGAACTTGGCTGTTCACAACACACATATTCATAAATTCACACAGCAACACAGAAAAATATTACCTAATAATGTACATAAGTGAGGTCGATACCGTTCCTTCTGCCGCTACCTCAATCGGAATTGTCTTACGTATCCGTGTCTCTCTCACTTTGTCCGAATTCCAAACCATTTAACCGTCACCCATTTCCAGGATAGTTCCTTTGATATCATTTTGCATTCTCGTATTTTCTCGCGTTTTTATTTTATCCTCGCTTTCCTTTTTTCGTATATTTGCTTTCCTCTTTTTATACATATAATCATCTATGACCTTAGTCCTTTCCCATTCTTGACTACGCTTCTTTTTTCTTGTTGACTGACTTGAAGATCCCATTCCACAGTATTATCCATGCGCTCTCTACATTTTTCTTGATTCATTCTGTCTTCCAATCTTCTTTGTGATGGCCTAAATATTTATCCAGCTCCTCACGATATACTATTTGTACTTCTGCTTTCGCAATTTCTCTATTCTGAGTCGCGTCTGTTTCGAATTTTCAATAGATTTTCTTCTCCTTCATCCTTGGCCTTGGCTTATTTTTTCAACAATAAGATAGTGATCCGATCCGAATTCAGAACCTGTTATAGTTATTGTAACTTTCACAAGCTCTTTCAGTCTTCCGTCCGCTACAAAAAAGTCGTTGCACAGCAACCCAGCCTTTCATGTCCTGGAGAAATATTATTCTTTTGCTTGGAATAAATAGGTCTATTCTATCATTCAACGAGTCACACAAAGTGTATTTTGCCTCTTTAATGCCACCATCAACAGGAACTTATCATGCTACAATAAACAGTCTTCTGTTTCTCACTTCCATTTTAACCCATAATAATCTAAAAGTAACACACCCATTGATTTTGAAATGCTCTTTTACTCCCTCATTCATAATTAGACCAATTGCTTGGCTACCATGTGATTCCATCTCTACTCCTGACCAGAGTTCGAGACCATTCTCCACCATATCCATCACACATCCGTTCTTATTTATTTCCAGTACAAACAAAATATCTAGCTTCCTCATGCGCATAGTATCCCGCAAGTCCTTTCCCTCGCTCGCTCCCACAAACTGATGAAAATAACTCTATTTTGTAAACGCGTATTTAGGAGAGCGATATAGGCATGTGTTTACCACCCGACATTTTGCAGGGAAAAACTATAAGAATTTCCTATAGGACTGCCCAAATACGAACTAGTTGCATTTTGTTAAAAATTGATCATACATTCAAAATCGCAACCTCAATGCCCCTATAATTATGAATTATATTATATTTTCTCCTCAAAAGTAATGGGAATTTACTGTATTGAATCGAAATTATAGTAGGCTTGCTTCATGCTTGTATATTATAAATTATCATTCAATTATTGAATTACTATTGAATTCCCTCGATCGGGCAAAATCCATTTTTAATATGTTTTTTACCGAATAACTACGCATTTTATTTGATTTCAGAAGATTTTGACTCATTTTAAAGAATTGTCAGTGTTTTTATTGAAGAATTGGGTGAAAGATAAGCAAAATGTCATCAATTTAACACAGAGCGCGTGTGTCATCTTGCTGGTGCCACATAAAAAAGTATCGCAATATCCTATCACAATTCAAAAAAACATCGGACGGAAACAAGTTTCAAATCATCATTATTGCGTCATTCTTTCCAAATTCTCCTATTATGAATCGCTCTTGCGTCAACTGTACAAACATCCCATGCGATTTTTCTTGATATAAAAAGTCGAATTTTTGTGCTGAAGTAAAATACTCCAGTCTCAAACTTTCTTCAAAAGAAATACGTCTCATTCAATCATGAAGTGTGAAATCTTCTATTTATTAGCTTTCTTTGCTCCTCAAGTGAGTCTTCCACAAATTTTTGAATATTTCTGTCGATGAGATCATTAAATATTCAAATTAATTAACTATATAACGTAATGTATTTTGAAGAATTTTTTTTTTCGGAATGCTTCAACTCTCAATAAAATCAATGTGTTTCCGAAAAGAAATAATTTGCAACCTAACATCAAAATATATAAGCGACCTGTGCAATAGAACGCACTTGCAGGAAATTCAGCTATTCGCCATTGAACATTATTATTATGGTTATTATTACTTTGAAGTATCCCATTTTATTCTCGGTTGAGAATAACTTCATGTGCTGAAAATTCTACTATTTGCTCCAAGCTCTACCAATCTTTCGAGAATCTTCCTATTTATTGTACAATTAAGCTTCTGTCCTGAAAAATTGACCTAATGTTCCCCTTGAAATCAATCGTTGAAATTCATTTTATCTTTTTATCAGGTCCACTATTTTTTTCGGAAATTTTTTTTTTTTCTTTTTTTGGTCGAAGATGAAAGTTTCTGACTTAAGATTCAACTTTTTTCCGGTCAGATATTAGAGGAAAGAGGGGGTTAGGAATAAAAGGAAAAGAAAGGATAAATGGGTAGAGTGAGGGAGTATCAGTGGAAGGGAATAATGAAATGTGAGGGTGATGAAATAAGGGGAAATAAAGATGAGAGGTGAGGAAAGAAAACTTATATAAAGTAAACGAAAATAGAGAAAGGTTGAAGGAGTGGGGAAATATGGAGGAATGAAAGGGGTAATGGAAAGAAGAAAGAGGGGAAAGAGAAACTCAAAAAAGGAGGAAACAGAAGGGGAATAAGGGGATATCAGTGGGAGGTAATGCACTAAAGGGTGGGGGGAAAACAAATTGATGTTTGGATTCCAGGAATGTGGTTGAGAATGTAGAAGAGGGGGTAAGAGTGAAGGAAGGGAGTGGTGGGGAAATCAGGGACTGATAGAGGAAGCAAAGAGAAGTGGGAGGTAATAACGACAAGTTTAAGGGGAACATGAAAGTAGGAAAGAACCATTTAGTGTCACTCATTTTCATGATTTTTTTCTATCTTCACAGGCAATGTTTGCTGAGTTTGTAGGAGATAAGGATAATATGCTCAGATTGGAAGATAAATTATCATCCCAAAAGAACGAAATCTTTGATATGTTAACCGATCCTGATATGGTCAGTTGGCGAAAATGTTTGGCAGATCCTTAATATTTATTCCATTTGAAGGAATTTCATCTTTTTTATTCGTTTTCTCTTTATTTCCTAATAGGTTAGCGCACTCGGTATGGGTGTGTCAAAAGGCAACAAATATGTACCTTGCTTGTCACAAGATGAGATATTTAAATTTGATAAAACTTGTCAAAACGCAAAAGACAAATGCGATGCTTGTTATGATAAGCAAGAGAACGTAGAGGTACGTTACGGATGGAAATTGATCCAGAAAAAATAATAAATGCAGAATAGTTTTGAATATAGACAAATAACCAAATAATGATAAAGGGGAAAGAAGAAGATAATAATCTGCAAATCCTTTTTCTTCTCTTCCTTTTCATATGTCTTTTTTCTGGAATAAAGAAAAAATATATTCTCTTTGCAGATTGCAGAAAAGTGCTGCGATGAAGCTATCAAAATACTGAAGGAAGAGGTAAAAGCGCTTGAAGATAAAGCGATTGCATGCGGAAAAAATAAGGAGAATAAGAATTTAGATACTGACGAAAGTGAGGAGAAGAAGAATTGAATCTCCAAGATTGTGAAGAGATTCAAAATATGTAATGTACATCAACTATGATTGTATCGACATAAATAAATAATTCAGAATAAATAGTTGATTCGATTAGTTTGTTTATACCCTATGTTTTTCACGGGTCAAGAGTATTTATCGCGTAATTAATTTATGGAAAATAGAAGAATTTATTCAGAATAGACAAAATAGTTGAATGCTTAACTGAAAACCGAATAGTTTCATTTTTTAGCAGAAAAGAATAAATTTACATTTGGAAAGACGAATTTCTCATGAAGAAGAATTTTTCGCCATTGATTTATTTGGTTGGAAATTAGTATGTTTTTCCATATGGAATCCTGGTTTCGGGTTACATTTTTAAGGATCGTTTCTCCTTTGTCTGAGTCAAAGAAAAGTATTGATGAGAGCCACATAGTTCCTCAAACACGCGTTGATTTCTCCAGTATTTGACGGAATGTTTGGTCCCAATACTCTTATGTTTTACATTGAAATTTTTCAATATAGATATTTTCTTCGAATGTAATTGGAATTAAAATTATATTCGCATCTTGCTTGAATTTAGGTTATATTCTTCATTAATCTAATTTGGATTGTATTTGTATTTTTTCAATAACAACTTAAACTCCGTTTGTTGTTCATTTCATTTCAATTGGATTTCGTTTGGACGTTCTTCAAATTTTATTCAGATTCCATTTGGGTTTTATTCGAATTTCATGTACGTATTATTTTGATGAAAAAGAACAAAAATCCGCTGATCCAAGCTTGGTCTGTATTCTCCTAAAGACCAAACTGCAGGTGACTAGTGCCCTCCTTAGTGTGCAACTTGGCCAACAACAACTCGCTTTATTAATTCAAGATTGTAATTTTATCGATTACTGGTCCGGGAATCATTTTAGCGAAATGAGGAAAAATCTACAGTGGCCCGCATTTGAACCGGGATTCGCCACTATGCATGAGTGGGGCGTTAACCAATTACGCTACCGGGGCACATGGCAGACATTCTCTCATTTCTCGTACTTCCACAGGAGGACGCGAATGTACGTCTCTTCCGTTCTGTGTGATTTAGACTCAGTCTAGTCTGAATAGATAATCGAATCTGATTCATAATTTAGAATGAAAGATGTTATTTTTTCGTCCAGGGTAATTAATATAATAATTTAAGATGATAATTAGGAGACGCGGATTCGCGTCCTCCTGTGGAAGTACGAGAAATAAGAGAATGTCTGCCGTGTGCCCCGGTAGTGTAATTGGTTAATGCTTTATTCATGTACAGTGGCGAATCCCGGTTCAAATCCGGGCCGCGGCAGATTATTTCTCATTTCTATATTACCCTGGTCGAAAAAATAACATCTTTCATTCTAAATAACTTGCCTTGTTACGGCTATACTTAGTGCTTGGGTGGATAATTTACACAAAGAATAATACAAACTATAATATAGCCTCAGATGGCAGGACTGCCACTTTTATCAAATGACTACGTGCCTTTAAGGAAGTTTCAGGTGGAGAAAGGCGACTGGGTGTGTGGAATGCCGGAGATGTGAATCTTCCGAAGGAAAAGGCACGGGGATGAAGCTAGGATAGAGGTTTCGGGTAACAAACGTCACTGCTTGCAGGAGAAGGTGGGAGTAAAGCTGCACCAATCAAATTTTGACGCTCGAAGAAGCTTAAATCGTCGACGCATCCGATTGGTGCTTTCCTGCCCCACTTTTTCCTGTTAGCTGATTTCTATTGCCGGTTCGTACTACGGTAGCATTACCCCCGTGGGAAAAGGAGTTGCGGGATACTATGCGCGTAAGGAGGCCATATATTTTATGCGTAACAAAAAAAGAGGAAAGGGGATGCAAAATTGATATTATGGATATGGTTTCAAACTCTGATCAGTCGCAGACAGAAATCACATGCAACCAAAGGATTTGGTCTAATGATGAATGAGAGAACAAAAGCGCATTTCAAAATATACGAGTGTGTATCTCCTAGATTATTATGGTATAGAATGGAAGTGGGAATCAGAAGACTGTTTATTGTAGCATGCTATGCTCCTGTTGATGGTGATAGTAGAGAGGCAAAAGACACCTTTTGGGACTTATTAAATGATATAATAGAAACATGTGATTCGAGCAGGAAAACAATATTACTTGGAGGCATGAACGGTTGGGGTAATGTGCAAAACGAAGGTGCTGACAGAGTACTTGGTCATTTTAGAGACCAACAAACGAATAATAATACGGATGAATTGATAAGTTTGTGCTCAGGAAAGGGTTTGTTTATAACAGACAGCTGCTTCAGGCGCAAAATGATACACATGTATACTTGATGCAAAGGCGGAATAGTCCGGGCGCTGGAGAGGGGTCGCCGCATGCACTTCTATGTCCAGTCGGAGACTTTGTTTATTTTTATCTTTTTTGGTGCGGAAAATCGATTTTTTGAGGTCTCTGGGTCCAACACCCATCAGTTTTTTTGTTATTAACAATTTAATTGTTTAAATCGATATATCTTGTCGTCCTTAAGATTTACGGATTTTTTAATGAAACGGATTGATTCCAAATTTCATTACGAACATTTTCACTTTTATCTTCGAAAAATATTGATTGAAACAAAAGTTACGGGCAAATAAGTGCAAAAATATTGTGAATACGCGCTCTTTTCGCAATCATTCATTCAAAATTCGGCTGTTGCGAATAATATTGAGATTCGTGATAGCTCATTTTAAAGGATATATCCGTAGCTTCAGGTTGAGTCTTTGGTCACCTATTTTCGGGCCCTAGGGACAAAAATTCCGTAAATCTTGTAGACGACAAGATATATCGATTTAAACAATTAAATTGTTGATAACAAAAAAACTGATGGGTTTTGGACCCAGAGACCTCAAAAAATCGATTTTCTGCACCAATAAACATAAAAATTAACAAAGCCTCCGACTGGACATAGTAGTGCATACGGCGACCCCTCTCCAGTGCCCGGACTAGAAGCCATAGGCTGATCGACTTTGTTGGAGTAGACGGAAGACTAAGAGGCCTTGTGAATGATACTTGGGATATGAGAGGTTCTGCAATAACCAGAAGTACAAATATTATTACAATAAAAGCTGGATAAATGTTCGGGGCATCACAAAGAAGATTGAAAGACAGAATAAGGCAACAAAAATGTAGGAAATACATGGATAATACAACGGGATGGAATCTTTCAGAGTGCTTAGGAAGTGTACGGGACTGCAACTGTCAAAAGAGTGTCCGGTGATGCGTGGTGGGATGATAAAACACGCGTGGCAGTAAACGAGAAAAAAGGAGCGTGCTTGAGAATGTTGAATATCAGAGGTCTTAGAGGTATAGAAAGGACTAGAGTCATAAACGATCATAGGGATGAAAAGAGGAATGCAAATATACTAGTGAATTCAGGGATATATGAGCTGTGAACAGCGAGGTTCCGAATGATTGTCAAAACGTCATAAACATTTTTTTGAATAAAAAACCCAAATATACGACCCGTTTTTCCCTACTTCACGTGTTTTGTGAGGTATATCCTAATAATTAATATTCGAAAAGTCCCGATGCATAAGAGCGCAAACACAGAAACATAAATTTTCAGGACGCACAAAGAATTGTCTTACTGTAACACATTTATGGGCAGAATTGAAACGCTTTCGACCTGGTGCTAAAATCAATTAGGAGATCTTTTGTTTTTTGGACAACTGTTTTTTTTTCATTTCCTTGAACAGCATACAAAAAAACATACATATAACTTCTGAACTACCACTGAAAGGCCAATAATATGTATAATAAAGAGCATATTTTATTGGGAGCGGTCTATCGTAGTTTTGAGAGAAGGAAAAAAAAAGACAAGGAAAAGTAAGAGAAAGGTTTACATAGACTCAGACCCTTTGTTTCATATGTGCATTCTAGTGCAAACCAAATCCAGTTCACTTTATGTTTTAAAAACGTTTGAAAAACGTTTTAGAGTGGAAAACTCAAACTTTTGACTCGTACCTTATACGAAAGGAAACCTAGAACTTTTAAGCCCAAAAAATAATATGAATTGATATACTGACAATTTTGTGAGCGAAAAAATTTCATGAGCTGGATTTCCAACTCAGTAGGATAATCGCTCTATAATTATTACAATCACCCGAAACACGCTTTCCCTTCTAGACTTGGACAATAATCGATTTCCTCCAATCACTCGGAACTCCGCTGTTCACAGCACACATATTCATAAATTTACACAGCCACACAGGCCACCGAACTTGAGCATCTCAGAGGTAATTCTATCCACACCGGCAGCCTTACCATTTCTTAGTTTCTCAATTACGGCAATAATGTCGACGATACCGATTCTGTTGTGAGTGTCACTGTGTTATGCTTGGTGAAGTCACCTTCATACAGCTTCTTGGACAAATCCCTCATACAGTCTTCAACTTTGTCCGAATTCCATACCATTTCATTGTCAGCATTCTTGATTCCGACTACCTCAGTGCAAATATTTCCGTTCCTAGTATAGTTTCTTTCCTTTTTTTCATCTCTATATATTATTTATTTCCCTAGTCCTTTCCCTATCGGTTAGACCTCTAATATTCAACTTCTTTTTTTTGTAAGATATTGAAGGACTCGACTAGCGTGAGATAATCAATTTGTGTCCACGTTTTCGACGTTGTCGATATACCAGTGAATAAAGCTTTGTTTTCTTATGAGAGGCATGTTTTTTTATTTCAAAAAGAATTCCTCTTTTTTAACAAGCTTTCGCCCAGCGACGCCAGGCCTCATCAGGTTTATAGAATGGTAAAACTAGAAGTGAGAAGGATTTATTATAAACTATTTGGGATATCACTCAGATGTCATAAGGAGTAAATAAAAATAAAAACATGTGTATTGCATAATCTACCTACTGATAGACTTTAAGGTTTTTGAAGGATATTACATTGTCGTGGTTACTTTAAATTGTCATAATTTGTTATCATTCTCTATTGACATAATTATATTTTTTACTTTGTTTCAACTCTGGGCATGTAGACGCATTTTTTATATTCGTTTTATTGTGTTTTTGGGCAGCACTCCTCCTTTGCTGTACTGCATGTCCAAGAGTAAGGTTATGTTAAATGCGCTCCTATAGTGAGATACTTTACCTAACATAAAATACGGGAGATTCAGAAGAATACAATTGTAAGGAGTGGTTTGAAAACTGTTTGTTAGTTCTGATTATCAAATTATGATATATGATATTGTCTTTAGGTTTCGAAAAACAGTGAAAAGGATCTTTTCCATATTTGAAAGTGACTCGTGGATTGGATTCTTTCAAAAAATTTTTGGAAAATCTGGCTATTTTGTTGACGAATGGTATAGCGATAATTGTATTATAATTAGGAAAAAGTTTGTTGTTAATATTCGGTGGAACGATATTTGTATTATTATTTTTGTTTTTTATAATTTCAAGCCTTTTGTTTATATTTTTTGTACGTATACTTTTAGGATAATTATTCAATCTAAGAGTGTCTCCTACGAGTTTTGAGATCTGGTTTTTGAATCTTACATCAAATACGTCATCTCGAGTACACCTCTTTTCTCTTGTTGACTGCCACGCCTGTTTCTTCATTCCACCTTGCATCAACGGAATTTCTTTCCACATTCGCAGTACCACACATTTCCGGTGCACTCTCGGAAATTCCATTCCACAGTGATATCTATGCACCATCTACATTTTTGCTGCCTAATTATGTCTTCCAATCTTCTTTGTGATACCCTAACTATTTATCCAGCCTTCCACGATAAACTATATCCACTTACGGTTTTTGCAAATTCTCTATTATCTACTATCTCTTATTCTCTACATTTTGACATGTTCTTCTGCTCTTCTATTCAAAATTAGACCAATCCCTTTTCTACTGTGTGATTCCCTTCTACTCTTGACGAAATTTTGAGACCATTTCCCACCTTATTAATCGCACAACCCTTTTTTTTGTTCCCGGTACGCACAAAATATCTAGCTTCCTTACGCGCATAGTATCCTGCAATTCTTTAGCTTTGATATCATTTGAGCCTCTGGCATTTCAATCTAGAAAATTTTCTGTACATAAAGGTATGTCCAAACAAAGAGCCGAAACAAAACGAATTATTATTGGTTAAGCTTCGTACTGAGGAGGACAGTAGTCTCCTGTAGTTGACCAAAAATTGCAAACCCAATGCCCCCAAAAATATATTTTCTCCTCAAAGTAATAAGAATGTACGATATTGGATCGGAATCATCGTAATCGTGCTTCATGCTTTATGCTTTTATACTATCAATAAGTTATAATTCATTCGTTATTAAATAATATTTTTTGTATCAGATGAAATCCCTTTTTAATTTTTTTTTTCAGAATAACTACGAATTTTGTTCGATTCTAGAAGATTTTGACTTATTTTGGAGAAGTTTTAGTGTTCGTATTGAAGAATTGAATAAAAGATAAGAAATAAGATGTCACACAGAGCGCGCGTGTTACTTTGCTGGTGCCATACCAAGAATAACGCCATATGTTATCACAATTTAAACAAAGATTCGAGGAAATAAGGTTTCAAATCATACAAATTTCGTGATTCTTTCCAAATCCTCCCCTCTTATCAATTGCTGTTGCGTCGATTAAATGAAAATTCCACGTGATTTTCCTTAGTATAAAAACCCCTTTCCATAATAAGGTAAAATACTACTGCCTCATATTTTCTACGGAAAAAAACGTCTAATTCAATCATGAAGTGTGCAGTCTTCTGTTTATTGGCTTTCTTTGCCTCTCAAGTAAGTATTCTACAAATTTTTAATTATTTTATGTTAATATCAGGAGAGAATATGATTCCCGCCACGTGGTACAAATTTTTTAACAAAAACTTTCTCATTTTTTGGTGAAATAGGGGTATTTCCGGAAAAGAAATAATTCGCAACCGAACGGCAGAATATATAACCAAACTATGCGATAGAACCCAATTTTAGAAAAATTGAGCTATATGACATTGAAAATTTATTGTTATAGATAATAATATTTTGAAGGCTCCTATTTTAATCTCGGTTCAGAATAACTTCTTGGGCTTAAAATTTTACCTATTTTTTGGCTTGAGATTATTTGTTTGGAATTTATTGTATTGGTTTATCAGGTTTACTATTTTTTCGGAAATTTGTTCTGTCTCGAGTTGAAGATGAATTTTTCTGACTAAAGACCCAACTCTTTTATTGGATATAAGAGGAGAGGGGAGGTAAAGAATGTAAATGAAAGTAAGGGTAAATGGTTTGAGTGAGGGAGTATCAGTGGAAGGGAATAATGAAAAGTGAGAGTGAAGAGGGGTAAGTGAAGATAGTGAGGGGAGATAAGAGGAAATAAGGAGAAAAAAAGACGAGAGGGTAAGGAAAGGAAAATTATAAGAACTAAAAGAAAATAGAGAAAGGTTGGTGGAGTGAAGGAATATAGGGGAACGAAATGGGTAATGAGAAGAAAAAATAAGAGGGGGAGGGGGAAAGAGAAGAAGTAGGGAACCGAGGGAAGTAAGGGCATATCAGTGAGAGAAAATGATCTAAATTGGGGAAAAGCAAATTGATGTGAGGAATTCAGGAAAGTGATACCGAAGGTTAAAGAGGAGGTAAGAGTAAAGCAAGGGGATGGAGGGGAAATGAGGGACAGAGAGAGGAAGAACAGAGAAGTGTGAGTAAATAATGACATGGAGAAGGGGAAAAAAGAGGAAGGAAGTGCCAACTTTCTCATCCATTTTCCTGATTTCTTTTTAACTTTACAGGCAGAGCTTGCTGCGTTAGTAGGCGATGAGGATAATATGGCTGGATCGGAAGATAAACTCACATCCCAAAGGATTGAAATCATTCATATATTAATGGATCCTGATTTAGTCAGTTGGGAAAAATGTTTTTCAGATTATAAATATTTATTCCATTTGAAAAAATTTCATCTCCTTTATTCGTTTTGTTTTTCTTTTCTTTTAGAAGAAAGTATTCGATATAAGTGAGCCAAATGACAAACAAGATGCACCTGGCTTGACACAAGATGACTTCCATAAATATGATCAAACTTGTCAAAACGAAATAGAAAAGTGCAATGCGTGTTATGATAAACAAAAGAATTCAAAGGTACGTCAATGATGTAGCTTAGCACCTATTTGATAATCTGCAAATCCCTTTTTCCTCTCTTCTTTTCCTTAGGACCTTTTTCCTAAATAGAAGCAATTTATATTGTCTTTGCAGATTGCAGAAAAGTGCTGCGATGAAGTTATAAAAACACTAAAGAAAGAGGTACAAGCGTTTGCAGATAAAGCGATTGCATGCGAGAAAAATAAGAAGAATAAGAATTCAGATACTGATGAAAGTAAGGAGAAGAATAAGATATCCGGGATTGTGAGGAGATTGAAATATGTAATTTACAGCTATGATTGTATCGACATGAATAAACAATTCAGAATAAAAAGTTGATTCAATCAGTTTGTTTATACCTTATCCTCTTACGGGTCGAGAATATTTATGGCGTAATTAGTGATGGAGAATGGTCAAATTTAGTTGAATATTTAAATTATTTAATCAATCAAAAGACAATAATTAATTGAATGATTGATTGATTGGAAGACGTTGATTAGGTAATTTAATTAACTTAGTTCAATTATTTCTAAATAATTCAATCTTTTAAAAAACAAAAGAATTAATTTAAGCACAAAAAAATCAAATGCTCAACTAAAAACCGAATAGTTTCATTTTTAGCAGAAAAGAGTCAATTTCCACTCGTGAAGACAAATTTCTCATGAAAAAGAATTTTTCGCCATTGATTTACTTTGATGGGAATTTGTATTTTTGTGCTAGAACATGGGTGGCCTTCGTATGTCGTGAATTTAATTCATCCTTCGTAATTGGAATGAGGAGTTTTTTCTAAATTCAAGTTTTTGAATGAAGCATAATTATTTTGTGCAAGACTCAACGAGTTCGTGCTGATGCATTTATAAAGAAATTCCTAAATGTTTCCCCCATAAAATCTCGGTTTCGGGTAACGTTTTTAAGGACCGTTACTCCTTCGTCTCAGTCGAAGAGAAGTCTTGATAAGAGCCACATAGTTCCCTAAACACGTTTTCATTTTTCCAGTATTTGACGAAATGTGTGTTCCCAATATTCTTATGCGTACAAGTGACGATTTACAATATGGATCATATCTCTGCATTGTATTTGAATTTGATCCGATCCTAACTCTAACTTCATTCGTATTTAATTTCATCACATTTGGATTTTTTTCAAATTTCATGAAGGTATTATTTTGAATAAAAAGAAGAAAAAATTTGCTGGTCCAACTTTAGTCTGTATTCTCCGAGAGACCTAACTGTAGGAGACTGATACCCTCCTCAGTGTGTAACTTGGCCGATAATAACTCGTTATGTTTGCGCTATATTTGTTTCTTCCTTTTTCCTTTTATATCTTCCTTTACATGACTGATGTTTGGTGGGACTGACTTTCTGCATTGATATATCACCTTCTGAACAATTAGCTCTTTGTTTGGACATGAATTTATTCACGGAACATTTCCCGTTTGGGAAAAGAGTTGCGGGATACTATGCGCGTAAGAAAGATCAATATTTTGTGCGTACCGAAAACAAAGGAAAAATTATGTGAGAATATAAGGTGGAGAATGGTTTCCAACTCTGGTCAGGAGTAGATAATAAATCAAACGGTAGCCAAGGAATCGGTTTAATGATGGATGCGAGAGCAAAAGAGCCCGTCAAAATGTATGAGTGTATATGCCTTGAATAATGATAAGTTAGAATGGGAAGGGCAATAATGAGACTGTTTATTGTAGCATGCTACGCTCCTTTCGATGGTAACAGTAAAGAGGCAAAAGACACCATCTGGGACTCGTGAAATGATGTGACAGAAACATGTGATTCAGGCGGAAGAATAATATTACTCGGTTACATGAAAGGTTAGGTTGCTGTGCAACGCGGAGGTACTGACAGAGTACTTGGTCATTTCGGAGACACAAAAGCGGATAGTGATGGGGATAAACTCATCATTTTGTGCTTATAAAAGAAATTGCTTATTACAAATACTTGCTTCGACACAAAATGATACACATGTATACTTGATGCAGAGACGAAGGCCATAGTATGATCGACTTTGTTGGCCAGTGATGGAGAAGAAAATTCATTAAAAAAAGTAGAGCGGCCGCGAAGCCGCCGACAGAAGCTTTTCTCTTTTGTGTTTAAATGAAAACATAAATTTTATTGCTGTTTCATTCATCGATTGGAAGAAAAATGGTATCCCCTCACTCTATGGATACATGAACGCCAGTAATAGGAATGATGAAGCACGAAGTAAAAAGTTAATCGCAATTGGAGATTATTATTTCAAAGAAGTTGAATTATTAAAGTTTTTCAGTTTCAAGTTTAATAAGTAGACATGAAATAATCTCTATTCAATGTTATATAAAATATACAATTAATTGCAATATACGGCAAGTATCAAATGTGTGATGTATACTCCACTCGTTATACAAATACCACGCCAGAACGGGAGTCAGAGAGAAAGAGAGACAGATAGCTGTGTTGGTGTTATGCTATAGACATTGCCAGTCGCGTTAAACGTGACGGGGACGATGCGTTCCCGTTTCTCACTGTTACCTGGCCTCGCTCAAAGAATATACCCTACCAAAAAAAGCAAAGCTTCAAAATCGAAACTGACGCAAGTCAAAATAGAGAATTTGCAGAAACCGGAAGTACAAACAGTACATCGTGAAAAGCTGGAAAAATTCTAGCTGGACAAGCTGACTTCACTAAGAAGATTGGAAGACATAATTGGGCATCAGAAATGTAGAGAATGCATAGATAATACAACGGAATGTAATCTTCCAGGGTGATTCGGAAATGTGTGGTACTGAGAATGTAGGGAAAAAGTCCGGTGATGCGTGATGGAATGATAAAACACGCGAGGCGGTCAACAAAAAAAAAGAAGTGTACGTGCTGCGTAGATTTTGGAGGAAATGAGAAACAACCCTGGAAATGTTTCAAGAAAACTAGGAAAGGGAATACTAACACTAAGGTAGTCGGAATTAAAGATGTTGATGGTAGAATAGAATGGGATTCGGACGAAGTGAAAGTGTGTATGCGGAAATTTTTCAAAAAGCTTTATAAAGGTGAAGCCACAGAGAATAAAAACAGTGACACAGACATGAATACGTAAGACATTTCCGATATAGGGGACGGGAGCATGATCGGCATCGACGAGATTATTCTCGTAACTACACAACTAGAGAATGGGAAGTCTGCCAGTGTGGGTGGTCTTACCTCTAATATACTTAGGTCCCCTGGGGAAAATTGTTCGTGTGGCTTTGCAAATCTTTCAATATGTGTGCTGTGAACAGCGAAGTTCCAAATGATTGGAGAAAGGCAGTTATAGGCCTAATATTTGAGTAAGAAGATGGTCAAGGTCCTTAAAGAACATGGGTTGACTGAATGGCTTCTGAAAGGAATACAAACAATAAATAATAGTGGCAAAGAAAACGATGATTTGCAGATGATGTTGAGCAGGCTCGATAGCCACTTAAGGAACATGGGACCTAAGATTGACATGAATAAAATACAAATTATTTTATTTGAAAGTCAGGATGCGAAAAACGTTTCAAAAACGTTACAAAGTAGTAAACTTGAATTCACGACTTGAATCACAAAAAATCACAAAAAATGTTAGTAGTCCGTAAGCGACGAATAATGGTGATTATTTCTTGAGACGAGGTGGGTAGAAATTTTTAAAAAATTCATACAATCAATAGTTGTTTAAATAATTATCAAAATACACACGCAGTTGGAAAGAAGTCAATATCAAATATTGTTACGAATAATTTGTATCTCATTCATAAAAATTCGAATGCGATTGGATGATAGTAATTACAAGTCGCTGTTACATATAATGCCCACCAGAATTATTTATATGAAATCAGACGTTTTCGTAGTTACACAACCTAATCTGTGATCTTTCGGTATTAAATGTAAAAATAATTTTGCTATGAAAAGAAAAATTATCAGAATCACAAATCGAGAGATTCAGATTCGCATTTTTTTTGTATAGCAGAGGAAGTTGAATAAAACGAGAATTTTTCCAAATACATTTAAGAATTTTCCACTGATAGAATTTCGCTACCAAAAAAGGGTTGTCTCTGGAAAATATAAATTAGAGGTGTAGCATATTGGTTGAATAGTGACTTGTGTGTTTTTTTTCAAAAACATGTCAATATTTCTACCTTATAAGAATCCTTGAGAAGTATACTTAAGTTAACTTAAGAAAATTACTTATAAGAATATGGAGGAATGTTGAACTTTAATCTTTTCACGTCTGAAAATGATGATATGATTTTCTGAAAAGTAGGAAAATTGATGAAAGATATTACCCGCAATATCATGTGGTATATCAGTACTTCTTATTTGTAAAAAATGTTCAGAATGCTGCAACATTTTCGTAACGTACCGTTAACGTTGTAACATTCGAAGTCAGTAATCTTATTCAAACTTTTTTCACATTTTTCCTGGATGTGTACCATTTCTTCTACCGTTTTTTAGTCCTTACTTTTCGTGAAAACATATCTTTTTTCATTACCCCATTTGTTTCAGCATTCATGCCTGCCTACGAATTGAGTGACGCTCCAAAATAAGTGTCCTGGTCTCCTTCCGACCAATGTCAGCAAGAATTTTTTAGGTTCATTATTCCTGCGATTTTCAATATTTAACGTCCATCCAGCCTGTCAGGAATTTCCCATACAATTTGAGTCGCACCGCTCAAGATTTTGCAGTATATCTATCATTTCTCATATTTTTCGTTTATTTTGTCGAAAACATCAGTCGTAGGGTAAAAATATGTTCAACATAAGATATGTATTGTCAAAGGATTTACGATTTTTATCATGAGATTTCTTACAAATTTTCACTTTTCACTGGAATAACCGTGAAGAAACATGATTTTTATGGGTTTTTCTTGGTTTTTAACAAATTCCTTGGGGGAGCTGTTTTAATAAAGGAGTTTTCGTACTATGTTAAGTTTTTCGCATGAAATGTCTTGTCAGATAAAATAAACATCATATATTTTCGAGATGAGCATTTTAAGATTGACTCTGGAATCTAGAACAGTAAAAAATATTTACTTCAAAACGTTTGAAATGGGAATCTTTCAGATTTTTAGTTTGCAAATTCATATTTCCAATATCGAATCCAATCATTTGTGATTGGATGTAAGAAAAATTGATAATTTCAATTTAATAACATTCAAACTTGGATGTTTTTAGGTTGAAATTATCTGAGTAGAAGATAAGCCTGAATAGAAATTAATTGAAATTTCATCATTTTTAGATAAAGATGGTGAAAATCAAGAAATTCGGAATGGAGCGATTTCGAAAATTAGGTTATTCACATTTTATGGAGTGTTTAAAATTATAGTCTTTATTGGAAAAAGGTTGAATAAAAGAACAATAAGAATTCAAACAATTTTATATCCAAATTGAATAAGTACAAATTAGAATTGACTAAAGATGAACATATCCAGATTGAATTCATTATTATAAAATTTCATCAAATATTTGATTACAAAACTTTTGATATTAAAAGATTACAGGCATTTGATAAATTTAGATTAAAATATAGAGAATAGGAGAATTTCGAATTATTCTCCAAAAAATATGAAAACTTACTACATAAGGAATAAAACTTTACAAAAGATGATCAATTGAAAAAAGATCATTCAAAATTTGATAATCTCATGCATTTAGAATTCTAAAGTCAATCCACCTAAAAATCTGTTTCCTCCTCAAAAGTAAGAAGAATGTAGAATATTGAATCGGAATCTTAGTAATCGTGCTTTATGCTCTTATACTATCAATTATCATTCAATTTTTAAATTATTATTCAATAATATTTCTTGTACAGACTAAAATCCATTTTAATCTATTTACCACGGAATAACTATAAATTTTATTCGATTTCAGAAGATTTCAAAAGGGGGGAGAATAAATTACAATATAATACTAATTTTGAAGAACGGTTAGTCTTTTAAATGAATAATAGGGCAAAAGGTAAGGAAAATAACATCAATTTCTCGCAGGGCGCGCATGTTATTTTTCTCGCACGATATTTAAAAATATCTCAACATTTCATCACAATTTAAACAAAGATTCGAGGGAATCAGATTTCAAATCATCAAAATTCCGTAATTCTTTCCGAATCCTCCTCTCTTATTTATTGCTCTTGCTTCACTTGAATACATATTCCACGTTATTTTTCTTGATATAAGAAGCCGACTTTCCATACTGAGGTAAAATACTTTTAGTCCATATTTGATAGGAAAAAAGACGTCTCATTCAATCATGAAGTGTGAAATCTTCTGCTTATTGGCTTTCTTCGCCTCTCAAGTGAGTTTTCCACAAATTTGTATTTAATTGATGTCTATCATCTCATTAGATAATCAAACTAATTCCATGTATTATGTTATTCATTTTGACAAAAAAATTTGGTTTCGAAATAGTTCAACTTTCAATGAAATCGTTCCTGCCACATCAAAAAATAAAAATATGGAACACAGTAAAGAATGTGTACATTGAGTAGTAGGCAATTTATTCGAGAATGTTTTCAAATCGAGATTGGCAGCATTATTATGATTTCGAACATGTGGTTCAAATTTTTTAATTAAAACTTTTCAACTTTTTACATTCTCATCAGAGATGGTACTAGATTTATGTAAAATTTGACACCCCCCCCCCCCCCCCCCCCCCCCCCCCCCCCCCCCCCCCACTCTGCTGCCTCTTCCCTTCCCT
>WSXT02169061.1:4278-23281 GCA_011762715.2 Neuroterus valhalla | reverse complement strand
TAGAGGTGGCGCAAGCCCCATGAAGTTTTGCACGTATTTCCCATGAGAAAAAAATACGTTTTTGTACATTTCATTCAGAATTCTCAGTATCAGGTAAATTGAGTTCGAAATTTACCATTCCTCTTCACAATTAGTCACGGAATGGCCCAAAAAACCCCCATAAGTGAAAAAATGGGTTTTTCGAGTTTTTGGTGATAATTATGATTTTTTTCCGATTTTTCAAAGCAAATTGTTTCAAATACATGAAATACTACTTTGTACTGATAATTATATGTTTATTTAAATTCTTTAAACAATTTATTATTGTTCTATAGCAACTTTCCCTTCAGGGTTAAAGAGTCAAGGTTTTTTCTGAATTTTTGAACTTATTTTCAACGTTTCAGTTAAAGCGAGATAATGATCAATTAAGGCTGACAAAAAGAATTGTTCAAGCAATTCGTTATTAATTATAACAATATTCTCTCAGAATAATGCTACAAAGTTGCGGGTTTTTCTGAAATTTTCAACTTTTTCTCCACTTTTCACTCAAAGTAAGTAATTATTTAATTTGATTCAGAAAAAATAATTGTTTTCACAATTTATTGTTGTTTATAGCTTTCTTCTCTTAGATTTGTGCTAAAAAGTTGAGGTTTTTTCTAAACTCAAGTTTTTTGTCCACTTTTTACTTAGTGAGATAATAATTAATGCGAGTTAACAAACATGCCTATTTGAACAATTTATTATTGTTTATAACCATTGTCTCTTAGATAAGTGCTAGAAAGTTGTGGTTTTTTCTGATATGTTTAACTTTGCAGTAAATGGTATTTTAGTAGAAGATAAGATTTAGTAGGAGATTCGGAATTCAAATTTCACTGGATGAATTCAGCTTCTTTGTTTTAATAATTTTTTTGAACATTGGGAAAAGAACAAAAATAATTTACCTAAAACAATATAATACTATTTAAAATATGATTCTCTCCAATGTTTATTTAATATTTGTTAAAATAAAAAGGTAAGGAAAAGTTGAAGAGAAGATAGACATAAACAATGATAATTAGTTTAAACAATTATTCTTGTTGAATTATATTAAATATCAACTCACTTCAAGTGAAAAGTGGGCAAAAAGTTTGGAATTTCGGGAAAACCCCGCAACTATGTAGTATTAATCTAGAAGCAGATACCTATAAACATTTACAATTTGTTTAAACAATGATTTTTGCTAAATTAAATCAAATAATTACTTCCTCCAAGTGAAAATTGCACAAAGAGTTGAAAATTTCAGAGAAAACCGCAACTTCGTAGCATTATTCTGAGAATATTGTTATAATTAATAACGAATTGTTAAAATAAAAAGTTTTGTTAACTTCAATTGATTTTGACCTCGCTCTAACTGAAATGTTGAAAATAAGTTAAAAAATTCAGACAAAACCTTGACTTTCTAATCCTTTTCTAAGAGAAAGTTGCTAATAACAATAATGAATTGTTCAAACAATTCAAATAGACATCTAATTATCAGTATAAAGTAGTATTCCTAATATTTCAAACAATTTGCGTTGAAAACGGCAAAAAAATCATAATTAGCGCCAAAAACTCGAAAAATTCATTTCTTTCACTAATGGGGGTTTTCGGGACTCTATAAAACAGACCTATGGGGGTGATTTTTGAAAAGTATTATTTTTTTCGCATTCTGTGACTAATTGTGAAGCGGAATGGTGAAAAAACGTCTTTTTTTCTTATGAGAAATACGTGTTAAACCTCATAGGGCCACCCCTAAATATAATTTTTTTGCAAAAAAATGCATTCATTTTTTTGTGGGTTCGAACTAATTTCCGGGCGTTTCGCATAAAAATTCGGAAAAAAAAATTTTCTAATGCATTTTTGGACCACCTCAACTGGTACACAAGGTATTGAATACCGTTACAATTAGTCCTCCCCCCCCCCTCCTTCCCTCCTCTCTCTCTCTCTCTCTCTCTCTCTCTCTTCAAATCCGTGCAATCCCTTACAAACTCTTGTAAGACTTACGAACGGGTAGAATGTTATAGTTAATTAACTATAGGTCTTCACTGGAATCCCGAGCACAGTCATCCCGAAGACAGTCGCTCCAAGACTGTCGCAATATTTTTTTTAGGTTTATAAATTCTAACCGACTTTAAAAAATTTTGAAGAATTTCAGATAATTTCCACAAATTTGAAGCTATTTTGACCGATTTATAAAAATTTTGGAAAATTCGTAATCACTCCGAAGATTTCGAAAGAAAGCAGTGGATTTTATGGGATTCCGAAAAATTGTAGAGAAAGATAGAAGAAAATTTAAGAAGAAGTTTTTGAAGATTATAGGGATTTCAAGACTTTCCAGGGATTTTAAAGGATTTCGAGTGATTTCAACTACTTGAGGGAATTGAGAAAATTTTGTAGGTTTCCTAAGGATTTCAAGAGATTTCAAAAAGAACCTAGGAAAAAAAAAGAAAAATGAAATTTTAAGAGGTTCTCAACGGTTCCGCGATATTTGGGACCGTATTTCAAGGAAATTCACACGATTCAAAGGATTTTATTAAATCTCCACGGATGATGAGAGATTCAATGATTTCTGTCGATTCAAACTTGTTTTTTAGATATCCCTAAAATTAGTTTAATCGGATTTATGTTTGGAAGGATTTCAAATGATTTATCATTCTTTCACTCGATTTTTATGATTTCCCAATATTTAAAGGGATAATAGGAGATTCCAAAAATTTCGAGGTATTTCAAAGAATTTTTTAGAATTTGCAAAGATTCCAAGAAACTCGAAGAGAGCTTAGGAAAATGAATTGAATTCAATTGAATTTCGAAGGATTCTTGGCGATTCCGACGACACCAAGACATTGGAAAAATTTCAGAAGCTTTCAAACAATTTTATAAGGTTTCCAAAGGTTTCGAAGGATTTGTAAAGAACATAATTCTCAAGAATAGAGTTTCAAGGGTTTCCAAACGATTCTTAAGCAAATGCTCCAACAGATTTCAAGATATTCTAAGGAATTACAAAATATTTAAAGGATTCTATTAAATCTCGAAGGATTTCAAGGGATTTCAATGACTGTGGAGGTTTCATTGATTTCGAGAAAACTTAAATGAATCTGTGGGAGCATGCGTGCGGGTTGATAAATGATAAGAGTTCAATTGCAAAACTAAATGAACACATTTATTGGAATATAACGAAGTGTACAAAGGGACAACCGGATAGAGACTGACTGACTGATCTGTACCTGAATTAGGCGAAAGGTCATCGAAGGGAATACAATGCACTTTTGGCAGGCACAGATGTCTCAAGAACCTTGTAGAAAGTTCTGGGCTGGTCATGTTGCTAGTTTTGCCTTAGATGAACCTCCGAAAGCAAGAATGTTACAGATAATATTTGAAATAAGCATGATGACAGAAAATATTAACATGTAGATTAAAATATATATAAAATTATGACAGGTGGTCACCACAGAATCCAATTTGATTGATTTAAAAGAGATTATGAAATGATTCCTGCATATTTTCATGGAGTGTCTGTCACGTGATCAGTTATCACCAATTATTAGGGGTTTTGTAATTAACAAAATTAAAACTCAAAAAGACCAGACAAAGCCTTTAACATATTGTCAACCATTTCTGAAGATTTCAACACTTTATTTACATTTCTCGAATTTCGAAACTGTCGAATAAAACGATGTCGATGTTCGCATGGAAGGCTGTCACTTGCCCTTTACAGATTTCAGAGAATTTCTAGATAACTTCAGGGAAATAAATTCAATTTATATTGTTTCCAAAAATTTTGAGTGAATGGTACAGATTTCTAACTATTCTGAAGTTTTCAAAGGCATAAAGAAGTGGTTCACAAATTTTAAAGAGATTCTAAGGATTTTAATAGATGCGGAAGATTTCAATAGATTTCAAAATATTCCCGAATGTATTAAGGAGTTTCAAAAGATTTCAAAGCATTGTCATGGATTGACTGGAAATACAGAGTTTTAAAGATATCAATTCACAGACTTTTTCTGTGTAAAGTTTATTTTTGCAGAATCGCTTTTTTCGTGTACAGTGCTTCTGTATATAATTACGAGCAGCCGCTTGGGATTTAATAAACGGCATACATAAAATCAGTTGTAATCATTCTGAAAACCACGCGTGGTTGCTCGGAAACCCGTTCGAAATAACTTATCATCGCCTACAAACTATTCTAAGTATAATACATGAAGACATAAAGGAATAATAATAATAATAATAATAATAATAATAATAATAATAAAGAGGTGAATAAATAAATGAAATGTGAAGAAAATATCAGATATAAAAAATAAAACAAATATAATAAAATAATATTATAAAATAAACTAAGTACATACAACCAGCTGCAATCCATCTGCAATCATCTCGAAATCCGTTGAAATCATGTGCAGTCACATGTAATTAGTGGCAACCGCTCTGTAATAACGAAAAATCCATCGAAATTGAAATTGTCAAAAATGTCATGCACTAAAATAATTCGTGGTCATCTAAAATAATCATTTGAAAAATCTAACACATACACTCTAAAATGATGCATCAACAGGCGTTCTAATAAAAGTATAGCTTTTCAAGTATTACAACAATCGTAAAAGAGAAATTTTTATATTGGCATTCGGGTCTATACTTTTAATTTTCATGAATCTATTCCCATAAGCATCGATATTGGAAAAAGGTATATAAATATATATAATAATAATAATATATAATTGATGTTAAAACGTTTTGTCCTGATCTGATTCATTAGACTCATCAGTAAGGCATTATGAAACAACCCTGCCGTAGACGCTAAAGAAATAAATTATTCTAAAATTAATTATATTACAAATGATCGAATTGATATTGAATATTTGTAATCAGACGAATCACTATCAGAACTATTCATTATAAATACCTTCACTCGCACGCAACGTGTAAGTCCGTGTTCAATACACACACGCGGCGTGTCGAGTGTGCGACGCGCCGTCCCGAGCAAGAGTGGGCGAAAAGAAGACATGTGAGAACGGGAAGCGCAAAGTCTACTTTACATATACTACATCGGCCTCCAAAACGGTAAGGAGGGAGGTGAGAGGGGGGGGGTGAGATTCATAGAAATTAAAAGCATAAAATCTAATGCCAAAATGTAAAAATTTTTCTCCTACGATTTTTACGATGGGCCAATAAAAAAACCGATGTCTTCCAAAAAATAAACGCAAAGATATAATTAAACAACTGTTACAACAATTTTTATTGTATCTTTTTAAGGAGGGGGGTTTTTATTTATATTTAGTGGAAAAAGTGAAGTGCTATGTCAGAGATTTTTGAAGTGGTTCCCATCTCGAGAATAATTGATCAAATTGATGATAAGCGGAATCTCATATTCTCCACACGATTCTTCAGTGATTTTCCATAATATGTCTCCCACAAATATTTGTGTAACATTGAAAATTAATTAGGCTCATGATCAACATGAAATATATCATGCATGGAAATAATTTCTTGTTTCAATACTTTGAAACAATCATGAATGGTAAAGGTCAGTTGGTTATTATACATATATTATTCTCTCTGGCGCGTTACATGTATGTTAAGTGACTGTAAAGAAACAATCTAGCAAATTATCATGAGTATAATTCAGTCGTTTATGCTATTTTGGATACACAACAAAAGTAACGGACTGCTCATTCAACTAAATGTTATTATTGTCTTTGCGTTGAAATTTACCGCATGCAGATACTCGAGTGTGTTCGTTCGGTGGTGCGCCTATTCAGTGTATATTTAATTAAGAATTAACCACGTGTGCCGATAGCTCATTAACAGCAAAACAAAGGGTAATTTGATATCGTACGAACCCGAAATTTCCACTAGAATACAGGAATCGGCATTCACGTATCAATAATTATTATTTGTTTATATCAATTGCATCGAGAATTCACTATCCTAAGATATACTTACCCCAGTATTTGTAGCTGAACCAATTTTTGCCCTTTGTTTTTTCTGTGTGGGTGATAAATTATTAGAATGATATGAAATTCAGTTTTATTAAATACGTCAAATTTTGTGTCAGATTCAAAATTGAAATGTCTTATATGACGTGAATAAATTACTCAAAAATATTGATGATTATTTGAAAATTTAAAACATAATCTACTCTATTTCCAGGCGCGTCGGAGCCGTGTGGGCTGGGTGGGCTTGAGCCCACCCATGAAATTTGATGGTTGGGCGGAGCCCACCCATCGAAATTTCTGCTACTTACAGTTTTATAATTCTAAGCTTTTTTTGCGTCCAAGGCAAGGCTGATTGACGTTGCCTTACTGACGAGTTCAATGAATCAGCCCTGGACGAAACATTTAACAATCCTCATTATTTAAAAAAATTGATGCTTTAGGGGATGATCCATAGGACTAAAAATTATAGATCTTAATACCAGTATACGCAAATTTTTATATTCAATTTTATTCTTTGCATCAAATAAACACTATGTCTTTCAAAAAATACAGAAAAGGTGTCATTTGACAATATACCCAGATACCTACTGAAGGGCCTGTGTATCGTCATTATCATACAAAATTTCAGAGTAATATTCATATACTTCAAAAGTATAAAAATTAATAATATATACACGCTTAATCCCTTGGACCCGAATTCTGGTCCACGCAGTGACCAAACCTGCGATTCTGGTCCAATGGATCTGGGAATCATTTTCCGGTCCAAGCTTGGACAAGAGACAGTGAGAACCGCAAAATTACATAACGCCATCTATAATTCTAATGTGATCAAAATGAGAACTAGCAAAACTGCTTAACAGTTTCAAGATGCATTGTGATTTATGTATAAAAATCAATTCACGAATATATATTTTTTTAAGAATACAAAGTGTTCCTAATGAAATTTCCATCATATACAGTAAAAAAACGCATTTACTGTCGAAACTGACTTTTCTCATTCATTGGAAGCTTTTAAAATTCCCTAGAGGCTTCCAAATTCTTTTGAATACTTTTAAATTATTTGAATCGGTTAACAATTCTTGGCATGTTGCAAAATATTCATAGAATTTGTGGAAGGGACACCTATTTCGCAGCTTTAACTATTATTTTAGTAACCCGTGGCGAATTTTCAATTTCCAAATTTATAAGAATTCATTTTTGTTACTGATGAAAGTAATAGGATTCAGGCTCTGATCTTTCTCGAAATCTGGTGAATCAACCTTGGTGAAATCTTGGTGAGATCTTTTAAACCTTTAAAATCTTTGTGAAATCCTGCATACTCTCTGAATTCTTTATAAAAACTAGGTATTGAAATTTTTTGGAATTTTAGGATTTTTATATATTTTTTTATCTTAAAAAAACGAAAATTCCATATTTTCAATTCCAGATTGAATAAGAAAATGAAAATATCAATTTCACACTTATTCATATATATTACAGTATTTTTATTATCTGAACAACACTGTTACACTGTTAACACAATAAATACATTTTCAACGAAATACCTGAATTTTTGAACTACATAGATGAGATTTCATGCAAGAAAAATAATTTTCTACCAAAAAACGAATTTCAAACTGAAAAACATAAGTTTTGAACAAAAATGGAACAAATAAATTTCCGTTTACAAAACTTCTTCTCAACAACAAAGTAAACGAATTTTCAACTAGTTGATTCCATCGAGAAAAGACCAGTTCTTCAGAAAAAAAATTGAATCATGAACCAAATAGATGACTTTTCAACGAAATTCCAAAAATATTTTCACCATGAAGATTTATTTTTTACCGAACAAGACGAATCATTGATAAAAGATTCTGAAGCCGAAAAGAACTTTTTTATCAACAGAACAGTTATGAGTTTTCAGCAACGAAAAATTAATTTATAACCAAATAGTTGATTTTACATCAAATTTTCGAATCTCAATCTGAAAAGATCAATTTCCTACAGAAATGTCGGATTTTCAACACCAAAAAAATATCTATAACAAAAATGTTTATTTTCCATCAGATATTTCAATACTTCAAAAAAAGATCAATTTATACCCAACTAGCTGAATTCCCCACCAAAACATTTGAATCGTCAACCAAAAATATTAATTTCCAACCAAAAAGGTCATTCTTGACCAAATAGTTAAATTTTTTACCGAATGGTTGATATTTTAGACCCAGACGAATTTCGTACAGGAAAATTTGTATTTCAAGCCAATCATTTATTTTTTTATTTGAGAATTGTATTTTTTATTCAGAAATTCAGTATTCGCATAAATAGTTTGAGTTTCGAACAAAATGCTCAATTTGTTACCAAATAGTTGAATTTTAAACAAAAGAGTTAAATTCCAACCAAAGGGGTGAATCCACGAAATACATTTTTTTACAAATTTTTACCCACATTTTGGAACTTCAAATTTTTAACAAGAAAAATTCATTTTGCACAAAGTAATTGAACTTTCGAGCAATCAGTTGGAGTTTTGACCAAAAATTTAGACTCTCTTAACAAAATAATTTAATTTTCAACAAAATAATGGAATATTGAAACTAAAATTTTCCATGAAATCGATTTCAAATAAATTACAATTTAAGAATAAATAAGAAACTGAAAATAACAATTTCATACTTATTCGTATATATTACAATAATTTTTCATTATTATATTTCGAATTCTACTGCCTTTAATCACTATATCTTGGATAATTGCTTTTTGCTTTTGATAAACAATAATTTTCAATACTAACTATTGAGTTTATGCTTCGTAGAATAATCGTAAGATCACTTTTATGCATAAATTAAAATGCATCTTGAAAATTCGACCCCCTTGCTTGTTCGCTACACTAGCGAAATTTAGATTTCAAATCCCAAAAAATTTAGATCCTGCTTGGACGGAAAATTCGAGTCCAATGGACTGGATCTATTTTGGTCATTGCTTGGACCGGGATCCCGGTCCAAGGGATTTAGAGTGTAAGGAAAGCATTTTTTAAAATGGTGGGGCTCTAAAGCACTTTTCTCAGTTACATTAAAGATTAGTAATGAATGAATTTGTACTTTTTAAATAAAATAAACACTTCAATCGGCCGGATAGATGTGCCTGTGTAATCATACTTTCAACCATTTCGCAGAATTTCGACACAATATTTAGATGTTTTTAACTATGAAGCCGCCGAATATAAAAAATGTAATTGGTCAAGTGACAGACTGTCTCATGTCCTTAATCTATATTGATGTTGCTAATGTTGATGTTGTGTGTCTGAGGGAATGATGAATTGTAGCAAATTTTCCATATGTAGAATTATATACCTCAGACCGTTGAAACCTTAATGATGTAAGTGAGATCCTTTGTTCAAGATAATTATTTTTACGTTCCAAAAGACAATAATATGCTCTTTCAATCAGGAAAATTAGTTTATGCGAGACAGTTTCAAATTTTATTTCTACAAAATAAATGATTACAAGAACTCATCCTTCTATTCTCTTCTCCAGTGTGAATCTGTGATAAACAAAATCATTGTTAGTTCGTAACATCAATCATAATGACTTTTATAAGGAATGATTCAAACAAGATTTACGTCATCAATAATTTATCAATAAACTAAAAATTTAAAAGACAAAACGTGCGTTCTGCTATTTTTTTCGAGGTTCGACAGGGAGAGATATAAATTGTTTCAATGTGTACCTTTCAAAGTCATTATGATTAATACTACTAACTACCAACAATATAATTTATCCCAGATTTAAACTAAAGAAGAGAATAGACATGATGATTTTTTCAAATTCTTCTTTTTTTGGGAAGAACGAATTTTCGAATTGACTATAACATGGACTAATTTTCCTAATAAGTAGAGCATGTTTTCTCTTTCAATGTTGAAACTTATCTTTATTAAAGGATCTTATACTCATATCCTTAAAGGTCTTATTGGTGTAAAAAATTTCGTTTTAAATCTAGAATATTTGTTTTAACCTTCATACTTCGTGATATGTAAATATTGCTATAAATTATTATAAAATATTATAGAATAGAGCGAGGAACATTTTTATTCCATTTTCAAGAAAATATTTTTGAGTATGTTAAAAATTGAGTATAATAAAATAGAATTTGGATTCTCTTGAGGATTTAAATAAGAAAATATGGGATAATATAAAAGCCCGAAAATCATTAAAATATCGCGCGACGTTGTTCTCGATTGCAATTAAAAACTAAAAAAATTGTTCAAGCTTTGTAATCCACGTTCCGCTTCCAATTAGAAATATGAGACACAACGTGAAAAAAAATCATTAACGTGAATATATTCTCGTATAATTAAACCAACGAGGTATGCTCTATTATTACTAAAATGAATCTAAAATTTACTTTTATTTTATTCAAATAAAAAATCAAATCTCTTTTTTTCAATGATTATATTCAAAAACTTTATATCAAAAAATTTATGTCCTTTTCGCTTTTTGAAAACTGACTAAGATTATTTTATATAATGTATGAAATCATGCATACAATTTATAAAATAATTCATACTGTATGTATGAATATATAACTATGTCCAGATCTCTGTGTTTGAAAGTCCTTCTTTCTTACTTTTGTGGCAAAATTGATAGCAATTACCATTTTTGAATGCTGCTTTAAACTCATAATTGTCTGATGAGAGCAACAAAAGATCAAGCACTTCTTTAATTGAAATATATTTCAACACAGTCAACTGCTTTCGAGAAAAGAACAGAAAATGCGCAGAAAAAATTGATCTATCCATTCTTCTTATACAACAATCGCCTGTGGAAAACAAAATTTTGTCTGAAAATTGTTCAAGTTTGGAATTAAATTCAGTACTGGCATTATTTCAAAGGCGGAAATAATTGAAAATTTCCAAAAGAATTTTTGTTAATATTGGGAAAAGTATTGGTGTAATCATTGAGGCCAGTAACTATCCAATTAATTTTACCAAAAAGTTCCCCATTAATAATGCGAATATATTTTTTGCAGTTATGAAAAGAATGAGAAAATGAATAACCTTCTAATTTTTGATTCCGTTCACAGTTAAGGATAGCTGGAAAAAATTTACCAAGGCAAAAAGCCGATTGAAATTTGAAAGAGCTTGGTTTTCCCGGTCATTTGATCTGAAAAATAATAGCCATCTAAAGAAAATTTAACTTTTAACTTCCAGAATATAATTTTTGTATTTAAAATGTTGGAATATCTTGTTCGCATAAATGTTGTACTAAATTGTAAAGTCAATTAACTATCAAAGTGATAATACGATACATGCATAAAATAATTCATAGAATAATACTCCATATACAAAAACTAATTAGAATATTGAGTATAAGTTAATACCCAGGCTTGAAGGCTCTCGCCTCAATTATTCTAAAACGCAACTCCCATCCAAATGAGACGATTAAAAGCTGCATGACAGAAAACAGTAAATACGAAAATGGATGTCTGCGAAGTCTAGAGGGTGTATACGTGAAATTGCAGGTATCTGCTACAGAATTATAGACAAGCTTCATTAAAATGAGTGTTGGAACAAGGCCTTCTCAGAATTGAAAAAAAAAGATATGCCCAGAAACCAAATCCCATGGCAATCTTCTCTTGGGATATGTTTACAAGTTTCGTGACAAAAGACCATAGGCAAAGGGCCATATAAACAGTATATTTGTTGCGTCACAATACAGTATAGAATCTTCCCCTCTTCTGGTAGCCCTTTCCCCTCGGATGGTGGGATCAGTAATCGCAGCACTCCATCAAAATTAGAGCCTTAGGCTATACATGTATCTGTAGCAGGGAATATCCACAGGGAAACCCGTGAGCAGCTGTTATATTCTTCGATATCAAGTTTATCAAGAGCGTATAAAAACACAACTTTAGTTCTCACAAAGTTGTCTTCATGCGATGAAAGTGAAACTTTATTGTTACTCCATACTTATTTTGACAACCTATCACATTTTGAGTATCCCCTTTTCCATTGGGGAGCATTTTTATTATAGTTTCATCATCCGATTCAATTTCATAACATTATACTCGCAATAATCTGTATCATGTTACCAATAACTTTCTGGGGGAGTGTGGTGTGACAAAGAAAATATTTTTCTCAGGCATCAGATACTTATTTCCTTTTATTTTCGGTAAATTGAATTTTTCAGGTTTCCTGGACCATTAAACCGCGTTTAAATCGCTGAGAAATGACAATCATCCATTATGGAAAAAAGACATTTTTTATAAGAGTCATTATTCAAATTTGTTTTCCTCCAAGAAACAAAAATGGTAGTCCATCGAAGCGAGGAACTTCCTCCGCATGAGTTGGATATATCACATTTTCTTTTTTGTTATTGATTTCCAAATTTTGGTTTGTATGGTCTGAAAAGCCTCGAGTTATCTTATGACAACCTGTTTTGATTGAAATTCACCCTGAAGAATTAGATAAACACCCCTCATGAAGGAAAAAAGACTTTTTGATTTCTTTTTCTAAGACATTTTTTTAGCCTCACACGCAAATGCGTGTCATAAAGCGTATGAATTGACAGTAAGGAGGAAAAATTCCTCCTTATACAAAGAGGAAATAGGTATCTCATATATTTCTGTCTGATCTTCTTCTGAAGTAGTCTCTCGAGTTCTTTCTTAAGTTTCTTGTAGAAAAACAAGTTCCTTGTAGAAAAATGTAGAAATGTGAAGATACTACTGATGGAAATACACCCTTACACGTCCACAACGAATAAGATGTCGGGTTGAGATTTCGGGAAAAGCCTCAGAAAACAATAAATTACGTTTGTATACGACATTTGGTTCAACATTTTGTGAAAAAATTTGGACTTTTTTACTTTTTCTTCGTTCTTTTTTTCATATCCAACGTTATACTATGTTCTACTTCTATAACGAAAAGATAATTAAAAATAGCAAAAATCGTAAAAGTAGCCCGATTTTTCAGATTCAAACTTCGTTGTAAACCTATTAACAATGAGGTATCAAGTGTGTAAAAATTGGTTGAAAATTTTGCGAAATGCGAGAAGTTTCATTTTCGTAAAATCAATAGGTCGTACACGGAAAAAATAAGTGATCGAATTTTTCGTTGACTGTCAACCACTTTTGGATAGGATGAAAAGTTCGTGAAATTTCCATTAACTATTTATAGAATCTTGTGCACTGTTAATTGCATTTCCTTGAAGTTTGCAAAACAAATGCACATGTCAGTCGAGATTCAAAACAATTTAATAAACAGTGCACGAGATTATGAAAGAAATAAATGAAAGTTTCACAAACTGTTTTTCATATCCAAAAGTGGTTGACAGTTAACGGAAATTTCGGAAACCTATTTTTTCCGTGTAGAGGATGCTCGTGAAAATTTCAACGGGTGTTATATAGCCCACTCTAGAGTTTCTAGAACCCAATGAGATCGAGATTAGGATCATTGGCGCTTCTCATTCATGTCATATTTACAACGCAATTTCGCACAATTTTCCATCAGCTTATGTACATTCAAAAATCCTTCATAACACAGCCATACAAAAAAAATCGACTTTCGGATCTAGAGGTCAGACCATGTTGACTGTATGTTTTTGGGGTCGCTGAATCCGGATCCGAAGTCCAAAAACCTCCAGCACGTCAGGTTTTCGAAATAACCTCATAAATTCTTTGAAGATACCCTAAAATGAAAAGTTTGATGATGGGCTTAGTACCGGGCCACGTATATTATACGTTTTCTGAGTCGCTGAAACCGAATCCGAAGTTCATTTTACCTCGTCGCATTAGGTTTTCGACATAACCTCATAAAGTCTTCACAGACACCCTTTAATGAAAAGTAATGATGGTCTGAGTGCTAGACCATATTATGTGTTTTTTGGATCGCTGAAACCGAATCCAATGTCCATTTTACCCCATCACGTCAGGTACCTGACATAACCTCAAAAAGCCTCCATAGGCCCCTAAAAATGAGATTATCTCGGAAACCTGACGTGATGAAATAAAATGAACTTCAGATTTGGTTTCAGCGTCCCAAAAAACATATAATACGGTGCAGCAGTCCAGCCGCCACTATTTTTCATTTTGGAGTGCCTCTGGAGCCTATTTAAGATTATGTCAAAAACCTGATGTGATGGGGTAAAAAGGGGCTTCGGATCCGGATTCAGCGACCCCAAAAACAATTAGACAACATGGTCTGACCTCTAAATCCGTAAATCGATTTTTTTTTGTGTGGCTGTGCAATTATTAGTACAACAAAACTTGAATCGCAAAAATCGGAACATTTTTACTTATATTATGAAACGAGAATGAAACAGCAAAAATGGAAAATGTAGACCAATTTTTGGGATTCAAACTTTGTTGTAAATATAATAACAATAAGGTATCAAATGTGTGGAAATTAGTTTAAATTTTTCGAAATGCAAGAATTTGCATTTTCGTAAAATCAATAGGTCATAAAGGATGATCGTAAAAATTTCAACGGGTGTCATATATCCCTCTCTAGAGTCTCTAGACCCCAATGAGATCGAGATTAGGATCGTTGACGCTTCTCTTTTATGTCAAATTTACAACGTAATTTTGCACAATTTTCCATCAGCTTATGTACATTCAAAAATCCTTCATAATTATTAGTACAACAAAACTTGAATCGCAAAAATCGAAACATTTTAATTTATATCATGAAATAAGAATGAAATAGCAAAAATCGCAAATGTAGACCAATTTTTGGGATTCAGACTTTGTTGTAAGGCTAATAACAAGAAGGTATCTAATAAGGGAAAATCTCTTGAAAATTTTTCGAAATGCAAGAAGTTGCATTCTTGTGGAATCTATATGTCGTAAACCATGCTCGTAAAAATGTTAATAGGTGTTATATATCTCTTCAAGTAAGTAAGCAGTAAGCAGGAGTTGTATATTAGGATCGTTGACGCATCTCTTTCATATCACATTTACAAGGCAATTTGTGCACAATTTTCCATCAGCGTATGTACATTCGAAAATCCTTTATAGTTATTAGTACAACAAAACTTGAATCGCAAAAATCGGACCATTTCTACTTATATTAAGAAACGATAATGAAATAGCAAAAATCGCAAAAGTAGACCAGTTTTTGGGATTCAAACTTTGTTGTAAAGCTAATAAAAATAACGTAACGAATGTTTAAAGAGTAGTTGAAAATTTTGCGCAATTCAAGAAGTTGCATTTTCGTAAAATCTATAGTTCGTAAAAGATGCTCGTCTAGGGTCTCTAGACCCCAATGAGATCAAGATTAGGATCGCTGACGCTTCTCTTTCATACGACATTTACAAGGTAATTTTTGAACAATTCTCCATCAGTTTATCTACATTCAAAAATCCTTGATAATTATCAGTACAACAAAACTTGAATCGCAAAAATCGGACCATTTTTACTTATATTACGAAACGATAATGAAATTGCGAAAATCGCAAAAGTAGACCAATTTTTGCGATTTAAACTTTGTTGTAAAGCTAATAACAATAAGGTATCGAATGTGTGAAAATTGCCCAAAAATTTTGCGAAATGCAAGAACTTGCATTTTCGTAAAATCAATAGGTCGTAAAAGATGCTCGTAATTCATTACTTCACAGCGTAACGGTACCAAAATAATTTTATGAACTTGATCCCTACCCGCAAAAGCTCTCTACTCTCCTATAAGGAACTTCGTTCCAAAAACATTTAAAAGAAAATTTTTTTCAAAATTTCTAACCAAATGTTGTAGTCTATTATTTCCTTCGGCTTTTCCCAAAATTACAACCTGATATCTCATTAAGTGTGGACGTGAGTCGTAGAAAAAAAAAATCCATAATTTCGGTCACGTTACTCATGTATCACATGAGTCACATAAGTGTTTCACAATATTTCTTGAAATTTCAGGCTCATGATAACTTTACGAGGTGATAAGAAATTTGAAATTATAATTTTCTTTCTCACACACGATCGCTTGTAACTTGTTCCTAAAACACTGTGAGATAAGGAGATAATTTTTTCATTTGAAACGGACGTTTCAATGTTTTTTACAGGTGAATTATTATGAACTGTTTTGTAACAACTTCTGAGCCTTTCTAAGTTGTTCAAGAAAAAACTTGCGAAATCGAGCCCGAAGGAATCCAAATACAAGAAGAAAAAAATTTTTGTAGCTTTATAAAGAATTGGTTTATTCTTACTAGGGTAAATTTTGAGAAACACTGGTTCTAATATCGTGTCTTAGTCTTTCTAAATCGATTGAACACAAAACTTATGAAACTGAATGCATATGATATCGAAAGAGAACCAAATGCATGATTTGGAATATTTTTATAGTTGACATTATTTTTCAGCGTATGCGTAAGGCACTTACCTTTTTTTATTAAAAATAAAAGTTATAATTTTGTCAGAATTGGGTGTAGTTGAAAGTCTGAGGGCCTTTGAGTAATCAGAAACTTTTTTTTTTAATCTGACAATATTCGGCAGTAAATTTTTCATCAATAGTTATTATCAAGTATCACATACTCGGACAAATACGATAATCCACTTTATTTCTGTGTATACAATTTTCGAGGGTTAATTCTATTTTCTGTCACAAAACAAATAAATAGCCTTTTTTCTCATTTTCTTGCGTGACAAATTTGTCCGGTCCAACTAACTTTTCTGGAATTCAATCAGTCAATGCCTCGGTCCTTATTTATTAACTTGGATTCCATTAAAGCTTATTCGTTTTCTGTGGGACTTACACATATTAGATCACATTCAGTAGTAACGCCTGTTTTGGTCAGACGCAACGCCACGCAGAATTCCGGAAGAACATGTTGAATTTTCTAAGGAAGATATTTACAACCGAAAGATAAATTAGAGTTTATTAATTTTTATCTAGAAATGAAAATTCCGCAGGATTTTAATTTCTATTTATTCCTTAGAATTATGATTATGATCGTTGAGTAATACGACTTTAGGGATATTTTTAAATTTATTTAAGGGTAAAAATGAATTCAAAATTTTTATCATACATAAAAGTTGTTGAAGTTAGCTTGACTGCAGTGTGTTATGTATGTATGGATGCTATCAATATTAGGTAAAATTTTAATTGCGTAAGAGCAATTACTATATCCTGACAGCTGCACGACCCAGTTCAGAATAGTTTGAAATTCGTGCCACTTTCCGGGGTAGAATACTCTGAATGGCCAAGAATAAACTGAAAACAAGAGGTCTTAAGGAACTTATATGCCCTAAACTGAGCGAACAAGTTTGGTTCAATTGGCACATAACCGTATTTTCAGCTTAGTTTCAACCTAACTGTTCCGATTTACATAACATTAACACATCCCTAGAACTCCTCAACACAGGGTATACTCGATTATAGTTTAAATTTGCAACAGGAATGTATAAGAAATTTCTATGGAAAGTTTGCGCAATATGTGGAATATTAAAACAATTATCTGAGAAGATATTTTGTTTTCATGAATGTTCCAGAATCTTTCGAATCTTCCGAGAATGTTCCAGGATATTTTAAGATTAGAAATAGGGTTTTTTGGAATGTTATACGATACTCCTGAGCAATAGAGCATCTTCCCTGTGGAGAATATTTTGTATCCATCCATCCTGATATTTTTTTTGAATATTAGCAAATTTGTTCAATAAACATTTTCTAAATGTTCTAGGATGTTTCCTAATTTTTTAGAACATCTTATTTTGTTAAAAATAATATCTTCACGGTCCTTTCTGAATCTTTTTATATCTGAGAGCACATATCATCATGAGAACGAAACACTCTTAATAAATAAATTTTTCCTAAAAGTTACATAAATTTGTGTAAAAACTATCTAAAATATAACTTTCTGCAATATCAGAGTTTCTTGTACCTTTTTGAAATATTTATTCGTATTTTAATGTAACAATATAATTTTATGTTTTAGAATAGATAATCATAATTGAAAATTGAACTATTCATTTGGAAATCGAAATATTTCGTTAAATGTTCCCTCTTTTGTTGAATGATCATATTTTTTTGGGTTAAGAATTCATTTTTTTGGCGGTAAATTCAACTTCTAGATTGGAAATTCATCTTTTCGTTCGAGAATTCAACTATATTTTGTTGTAAATTCGTCATTCATGAGAAATTCAATTTTTTTTTTTTTCAATCAAACTAAATTATTTTGTACATAACTCGACTAGTTCTTATTTGGTCAGTTATGTAGGAATTTATAACAAAGTTTGCAGGAGATTCTTCCCTCCTCAGAGTGCAACTTAACCAATAATAATTCGTTTAAAATAATGAAGTGTAAACGACTTACGTTTACCCCCAAAGGGATTTGGCTAAATGGTATGATAACAATAATAATCATCATAATTGAAAATTGAACTATTCATTTGAAATCAAAATATTTTGTTGAATGTTCCCTCTTTTGTTGAATGATCATATTTTTTTGGGTTGAGAATTCATTTTTTCGGTGCAAAATTCAACTTCATGATAGGAATTCATCTTTTTATTCGAGAATTCAACTATTTTGTTGTAAATCCGTCATTCATGGGAAAATTCAATTATCAATTTTTTAATTTTCAATAAAACTAAAATGTTTTGTACATAACTCGACTAGTTCTTATTTGGTCAGTTATGTAGGAATTTCCAACAGATTTTGCAGGAGACTAGTGCCCTCCTCATTATGCAACTCGACCAATAATAATTCGTTTGCAATAATACAGTGTAAACGAGTTAAGCTTGCCCTGGAAGAGATTTGGCCTAATGGTATAATAATAATAATAAAAATAAAAATAAAAATAATAATAATAATCATAGATGAAAACTGAACTATTCATTTGGAAACCAAAATTTTTGTGAAAGGTTCCGTCTTCTATTGAATAATCATATTTTTGTTTGGTTCAAAACTCATCTTTTTGGTAGAAAATTCAACTCCTTGATAGGAAATTTATATTTTTATTTTAGAATTCAACTATTTTGTTGTGAATTCGTCATTCATGGGGAAATTCAATCATCAATTTTTTACTTTTCAATCAAACTAATTTTTTTGTACATAACTCGACTAGTTCTTATTTGGTCAGTTATGTAGGAATTTCCAACAGATTTTGCAGGAGACTAGTGC
>WSXT02169050.1:0-23281 GCA_011762715.2 Neuroterus valhalla | reverse complement strand
AATATCTGTAGATTTGTTATAATTTTTCCCATTGGACGCGTAGTGTTTCTTTCAATCGTGGAAAATAAAATTAAAAAATTTAATTTCTAGAAGAACTACACAACATGTGAAAAAAATTAGGCAACAAAACTACTCTACCGCTTTGGACGAACTTTAATCGAGTGCGCAGCACGAGACACGCGATGAGAATGTATTCGTCAAAGCTGGAGAAGCTTTAATTAAAGAGAATTTATGCTCATCGAATTGAAGTAGTCGACATTTCGCTTTTGAGTTTTACAAGCTCTATATACAACTGCAGTGAGGTACAAAGGCCGAGCGCGTAGCGCGAAGTAAATTCATAACCAAGCGCGGAGCGCGAGGTGAGAGGCCAATCAAGCGCGAAGCGCGAGATCCGAAAGACACGCGCTCTAGGCGCGCTCAAACTTGCGAGCGAAGCGAGCCGCGCGCCAAGCGCGCGATGAGAATGTGCCCGCGCGGCGGGCAGATTTTTTTTTTAACGGTTATGGTACGTCGCGGTAGCGTCCTTTGCACGAAATGGTGCCATGAACCCATAAGCGTCTTCTTAGGCAAATTGAATGGTGCTTACGACATTCGTATATTCTTACGCGCGTAATTGACGCGCAGAAATCGCCTATCCCGCATGGCCAATCTGATACTCAGCGGAGGTTCAAAATCGGTGGAAACGAGATAAGCCTTTTGGCCCTTCAAGAAGGCTGACTTGATTCTCTTGATAGCTAATCCAGTCCTCTGCAGAGTGTCAGGCTAAAAATCTAATGAGTGTCACTCTGATCATCCATGGGAGGCCCGCTCGACCCTCTAGAAGGCCAAGCTAGCCCTCTATACATGATAGACCTCCATTTCTAGCCCTCCATTTTTCTCCATGGACTCTAAAGAACCTATTGTGTCTTTGGGACCCCTATACATGTTACTGAATTTTCATATTATATTTGAACAAAACTCTGTATGGGACTAGAAGACCCCATTGTGTCTTTGGAACCCATTTACTTTTATTATTCCTATATAAAATAATTACATTATTATTTTTTCATACTAGACTCTGGGAAGACAATTACCGGAGATGGTGGAAAAAACGTTCAATTTAACGTGGAACAACCATTTGGCAAATTTGTCAGGATTATTCGAGGATCTTTACAAAAATGGGTTGCTCACAGACGTGACATTAGCTTGCCAGGATGGTACTCTAAAAGCACACAGACTTGTTTTAGCAGCATGCAGTCCTTATTTTGAAAGAGTTTTTAAGCAGCATTGTGGAGAACAGCCCATTTTTATACTGAAAGGTATGTATTAGACTATTTAAAATCTTAACTTTCTGATTCAACAACAGACATTACATATTTGGAATGGAGATGAAACTGATATAAGACAAAAAATATGACTGCCTTTTTGTCATAAGTATGCCATCGAGCATAGAATATTTAAGGTGAAATGTGCATGTCTTGCCTATAAATAAAGACTAATTTGCTTGCGTAAATTAACACAACCAAGAAGAGCTATTTGCTACGCAGAACGAGCTTGTGATAAACATGTAGCTTATTTTCTTTGTATAAGAATTGAGAAGGGTTGTAGTTCTTCGCAATGGGGAGATAAAAAAATGCCTAATTTCAAGGATATGTGTGTCTCAAGAAGGTTTGCCGGTGCAGTGTTTAGTAATTTATGAGTAGGAAGTTTTGTGAAAGTTTCTTGAAATCAGCGTGGCTGATTTACACGTATTCAAAGTTTCACACGTAAAATTCATTTCTTCAACAAATTGATAATCAGCATATGTAAAGACGTTGAAAATTGAAAGGGCATGGGATACTCTATATTGGTTTGCCAATCTACTTAAGCGTGTTCCCGATAGAGGGTATCAACGCTTAGAGCAGTTGAACCTTGAAGATGAGATTCAACGTTCAAATACCAAATAGTTTCTGAATTGCCTGAATCAGAAATTAGAACTATTCTAAGACGAAAATGTATTGTATAAAAAATGGGCGTTTCAGCGACATAAGAACAGCCGAATTAACAAATTCCCGAATACCAGGAACCAATTACTAATTCCACATAATGTTGTGTCATGACACGAACCAGCATCCTGTCCATGAAAACAACCCCTCAAATTTATCGGATCTTGATAGTATCCTCAGTGCCTACTATATTATTTCGAATGACATCGTTGTTGCCCTTTGCAAAGCCGGGCCCACTTTTGTTGAGAAATTCTTCACGAATAGAAACTACCCCTTTCCCTTGCAACGGATGTAATAGAGTACCACGGGTTAGAATGACTGAATTTCGAAAATATTTATACACTTTCACTTTTGGGAATCACATTGAACTATCGAACATATTCTACTTATATATCATGATATATAAGACATATTTACATTTACCAAAGGGTAGGGCAAATTTAGACCAGCTCCCACATTATTAAGAATGCAGGGTGCTGGATTCAGAATTCTAGAAGACAGAAAACTTGACTTTCACGCGCAGTACCCGCGGAACAGCTAACGCTCGAGTAGGGACAAACCGGCAGAAAGTAAAATTGGGACCCCTCCCCCTTCGAAAGGCACTAAGGTCTACACCAGTGGTCGGCACGCCATTGACTAGGTCAGGCTGCACCGACCGGCCTGACCGTTGACCTACATTCTGGTCAAGTACCTGAGGGTAAAGGCAGAATGACACTTTCTGCAGTCATGCTTTTTTATAGAATAGAAAAAAGTCAAATTCAAAAACTCCTAATTTTGGAGTTAGCAAGTTGAAAGTTACAAATCAGGAATCCACGAATTCTTCCGATTTCAAGGACATGCAATTTGCTCATCAAAGGCTGGGAATGTGAGGAGAAGTCAATTTAAAAATAAATATTGAGGTAAAAATTCTTGGATTAAGTTCCTTGAAATTTTCAACTTTTCTGGGTCAACAATATGCCATTTGAATCGGAAAAACTCGTAGATTCGAAATATATGATTTTTAAATAATTATATTTAAAATTTAGAAATATTCATTCTCCGTATTTGGACCTGCCAACGAACAAGAGTCCTGCCGCGGAAAACTCACCCTCAGTGGAGGGACTTCCGCACTCACACCACCGCTTTCGTCAGCCCTCCTTACGCGAATGAATAGTTAACCAGAACCCAATTATCTATTCCCACCTACGCAGTTCGGTTTTGGAAGCGGACGAGTCTGTGCCGATAGCCTAGATATATGATTCGCAGAGCTATGTACATCCATGGCCTAACTCAGTGCATCACAGTTCCGCAATGCAGTTTAAGTCTCCTTCATATCTATTGTAACAGAAATGTTACTTGCGGAAGGTAACTCGGCACGACCCTGCATAAAGGAGTTGCTGGGTCGTGCCCGAGGCGAGACAGAACCGTCCAAGGGGTCCCGAGTCCTCATGCGTGTCGCTCGCCGCCTCAGTCGGCGCTCGAACTTCCCCGTGGGTTGTTTTCTCCGCTTTGCTATCTTCCTACCAAGTCCGCGTTGTGTTCACCCGGCTTACCGTCTCCGTCCACTGCCAAACCACCGCCGCTACCTGGAACGCTACTTCACCTGCTAATCACCCGGACTTTATCATAGTCCAGCAATTAACCGGCCTGTTGCGACTCGACCACGTTGCCACCCATCTTGTAACGTAAGCGGTGATAAACCTTGTATTTTATGCACCGGTTGATTCATTGTGTCCACCCCCTTTTCAGCATCCTATTCCAATTCCCCTCCTTGGTAGGCTATCCCGCCATACTATCTTGGGCATAAGAGTCTTTGAATAGCACAAAATTAATCTGAATTTGTAATTTCTTTTTATTTGAATATCATTTCTGATGACCAGTGCTTATTCCTGGAGACTCTTCTTTTGATAACCGTGTTATGGATGTACTCTACCTACAGTCAATCTCAAAATTTGATAATCCTAATGAAGATAAAATTTATATCTTTGTAAATAGAATTTTTGAGAATCCTTTAGAGAATTGAATGATGCCTTGATCAGTAGGATTAGATCAGAATTATTATTTTCACCTTACGAGGAAGAAAAAACTAAACTTCAAATAACTTCTGATTAATAGACAATTTCAACCTGAACTATTTCTTTCTGAAGCACAATTTGAAGCCTTCTCCAAAATACACAGTAATAATTTACAGATAAATTTTGGTCCATCTTATAAATCATTATAAAGATAATCGAATTTTCAGATTGACTGTAGGTAGTGTACATTCTTAAGGTGCTTTGTCAGGAATAGGCTTTTGCTAAGAACATAATTCTCTTACACTGATATATTGTTTGCTGTAATATTTGTCCTACTGCATCTTTAGACCCTAACGAAGCGTCGTACACCCTCCTTTTCCGAATATTGTGTTGTTGTTTGTTTTTATTTGTATTGAAAATCAAGTAATTCTTGCGCCTGAAAATCGGCCCCGCCGTACACGCTGAATTTAGGTCATAGGCGTGCACTGCCATGCCGGCCTCGAGCAGCGTGTACAAACGTGACGGGTAACGGCTGTGGCAGTTGGTAATGATGATTTCGTAACTTGACGTGTTACGTCTTTGTCCGTGTTCTCTTGATTTAAATGAATTTTCCCTCCGATCAAGGAAATGATTTCTTTGATCGAAAAGGTCTAGATTCCTTGAAATCTGATTTGTCCTTCAAATAAATATTTCCTCGACCCAATCAGTTCGATTCTCTGTATTGACCAGGATGCATTTGAATCAAATAACTTCCCAGACTTGAATCGAGTATTCAGGTTTACTTACATAAAAAAATAGTGATTTGATTCCAAAAAATATTAATTAAGTTAGGAATACATTTTTTTGATACAAAGAGTTTATGATGCATTTATACCAATCAAGCGTTTCTATGGATGAATAGGATATTGTCTCCACATCAATGTTTATTTCTTCAGTTGAAGGAAAAAAGTTTTTTTGATTAGTAGAATTGAATCAATTATATCAAATGATCATTAACCAATAATAATAGTCATTAACCTTAACCAAATAGTTATTTAGTTGAAATGAATACTTGTAGTTGTCCCGCGACAGTCACTTTCAAAATTTTACGCTCAGATAGATACAAGAATTGACAATTTGTCTTCTCACCATCAGTGAACAATTTTTATTGAGTTTGTATACTCGCATAGAAGCTTCCTATACAAATACACACATTCACAGTAACAGTTCCTTAGGCCACGATAATACTGCCTAACCGTACTGTGTACCGCGCGAGAACAGAAATATTATTCTTTGCAGCATTATATCTTTATACGAAACGGCCAATAATTGTTATTTTTTAAAATGAAATTCACGCGATATTTTTCTGTATATCTTTCGTTTTTAGGTTCAATGGTAAGCTTCGTTTCTCTACTAGACTTTGCAATGTGGTGATTGCCCATGTTAGCTATAGGAGACCTATGCAAAAAGTACTCAACTTAATTGATCGTTTTTGACGTTTGAAACGGTAAAATCAGCTGTATAGGGTATGAATCGGTAAATAACAATATTTTCTACATATTCTGAAAATTTGAGACAATCCGTAAGCAAGGTCCTATTTCGGCGCAACTACCTTATATAGGAAGTCAAAATATATTACATTTTCCAATGGAATAGTTGAATTCTGAACAAAGAAGAAAATTATTCATTACCAAAAGAGATGAAATTCAAAAAAAGGGTTGAGTCTTTAGGCTGAAACGATGAATGATTCCGGAAAAAGACGACCTTATAACGAAAAACATGAATTTAAATTAATCCGTCAGCGCCCCTGGGTGCCATATGCCATCGCTGCAAACGCAGGCGCATATTTATTTGTTTCGTTCGTAGTTTTGAATATTTTCTTTCAACTTTTAATTATTTAGAACAGTTTTCAGAAGGAATGAAGTTGTTATTGTTTCGGCCTCAGGTCTAGGAATTTGGATCAATAATGAATCTTTTTATTTAGTCTGAAGAATCGTCTGTGCATTTCGCCATGAAATCATGGCCTTTTCAAGACTGGAAATACCGAGGATGTACATGTAAAAACAATTGTGTTTTGTGTGTCCTCCTGATTATAAATGTGTTGAAACGGACACATTTCCGACCTACGCCTGAAGCTAGGCTAGCCAACCACACGAGGAAAAGCCTTACTAGTCCGGGCGCTGGTGACAGTAGAGTATTTCTGAAAGAAGCACGTGGTTTTATGGCCTTTTTTTATGTTTTTGAGGTCGCTGAATCGAAATTTCGAGGTTATCTGGTCAGCTTCCTGTCAGATTGGGTTTAAATCGCAATTCTTCAAAAAAATAGTTAATAAATTGTTTTTTCGAGCTGAAATATTTTTTTAGCCAATATGGATCATTTTGAGAAGAAACGATCTCTTGCAATTTTTACATAAAGTGCATTGTTCAAAAGTTATTGATTTGTTAAGGTCGAAAATTCAACATTATTCGTCAAATTTGTAAGTTCAAAACTTTTTTTCTACGGCATATTTTAACGAAAAACCCATTTTTTAAGTATTTGTTTACACAATTGCGATTTAAACAAAATCTGACAGGAATCCGACCGGATAACCTCGAAATTTCGATTAAGCGGTCTCAAAAATATAGAAAAATGCCATAAAACCCCGTGACTCTTTCAGAAATACTCTAATGTCACCAGCGCCCGGACTATACAGGAAGGTAGCCGCCCGGAAGGTAAGACACGGTAGGGATAGGTCCGAGCAAGCGACATTAGGTGCGCAGGACCCCCTCTCTCACAACTAGCCGTGTGCGTAGACGGCATAAGAAGGCGTGCGAGACTCAAATCTGACACTCCCGTTGGACGACGGGAAACCGAAGTCCTCAACCGGATGAACCATCCGAATAGCAGTGAGCTATCTCGTAGAAGGCTTCCATGTCCACTGTTTTGAACCAGGTAGACCATCCCAGGCTACAGGTAGATATCATCTTAATCTTCTCTTTCCAGCTTACCGGGTACGCTGTATCAGGCTCCGGTGAAGTTGTTATATTCTTGTTTGTTATTACAATCTGGGTACGCTGTCTCAGGCTTCAGACAATGATTTATCTGTTTTATGCAATCTGGGTACGCTGTATCAGGCTCCAGATATTCGAACTGATTTATTTTGTTTTATGCAATCTGGGTACGCTGTATCAGGCTCCGGACATTTGAACTGATTTATTGGTTCTATGCAATATGGGTAAGCTGTCATAGGCCCCAGAGATTTGAACTGTTTTTTTTTGCTTAATGCAATCTGGGTACGCTATCTCAGGCTCCAGACATTTCAACTGATTTATTTTTTATTTATCACCCTACTAACCCTGGGCACGCTGCAACAGGCTCCAGAAACCCTTTCTTTCAGTGCCATACTCTGGGTACGCTGCAACAGGCTCCAGAAACCCTTTTTCTCTCAGAGATGTACTCTGGGTACGCTGTACCAGGCTCCAGATCCCGTCTGTAATTTAAGTTATTTTCTAGGAACGCTGCAACAGGCTCCAGACCCCTTTTCTTTCAGGGCTATACTCTAGGGACGCTGTTTCATAAATGCTGCATCATAAACTCAACAAGTGATGGTCCAGAGGTCAGAATCCTCTGAGAGATCTTCACGAAGGGTAGCATCCATTTCAGCCAGATCCCGGGGCTTGGGAGGAACCTGAATGTTAATGTTCCTCCTTGTCCTAAAATCGCCATCGTCTATCAAAGGAAGCCTTGTTTCAGCAGTTGGCCTCAATGTCGCTTTCTGATTTTCATCTGCGTTTTGTTCTTGCAGCTGTTGGGGAAGCGTTCCGCGTACATCTCTTGTTCGCGCGAGGTTAACGGTGGAACGATTGGCAATACTGGCCAAACCATTGTCGGGTGTTCTGCGCGTTCGGTTAGTTTTAACCGCATCCATAACTGGATTGGAGTATTGTGTTTCCACAGTTATTCCCACGAGTAGCTAGGGAAGGGATTGTCCACTCTCGCAAAGCCCCGCATGCAAGGGCAAGGCTGCATACTCCAAAAGGTCGCCCGGTATCCTGAAGACACCGTAAAGGACACCACACCCATGTGCCATTCAGCTTTCAGCTGAATGTTCTATTAGTTTTATTAGTTTTCGTAACCGTATTCAGCAGAAACCCTCGGATCAGAGATCCTCTGTCCGAAACCTGAGGACGCGTTCGGTGGCTTTGTCATAGGCCCATCAGTTCGATGCCAAAGGAATCAAACCGAAACGAATGGTTGCAGAGCGTGGTTGGGTTTACTTTGTTTGCTGCTCTCATCGACATTTTATTAACTAATTGCTGATTTGAATCTTGACTTCGGATATTAGGGGAAAAAATGACTCTCCTCTTCTACAAGCCACATTCGAATAAGGCTTGTAAGATCACATGGATGTACTTTCAATTTTTACGTTAAAGTTTTTGGGCAGATATAGGAGGTAATATTATGTTGATTCTTATATTTCTACTGGTCTTATCAATATGTAAATGATTAATTATTCAAATATTGATTTCTTGAATGGAGGAAAAAAATCTCCCTTCACTAGGAACGAACCCAGGTCCACTGATGTCTGGTCTGATAATAATCTAACCCACTGAGCTGCGGATAATATAAGAACTTTTTTTTGGGTATTTTCTACTTTAATTGATAGAGCATCAATTGAATCCAAATCTACGCTATTGGGAATAAGAGGTTTATTGCATTGAAGGGTTTCAGATTCATGTCCCTTTTCCTTCCAGAAAAACCTTGATTGGATTCCAAAATTGAAACTTTGAGAATAATGGGCCCGGTGGGGCCCTTCGTTCTTTGTTACTATTTCCTGTGGAGAAGAAATGTCGATTGAATTCCAAAAGTCTACCTGCGAGAATTTTTCGGAAAATGTACCTTACTAATAGAATTCAACTGTGCTTGATTCAATATTGAAATATTTTTTAGTTGAATATAACAGCAATTACATTTTTCTCAGACGATTGATCCCTCTGTTGTTTCATTAAAATGTTTTTCATTCTAAATTGGGATGTTGCGTCTCATGAAATGTCAACATTAATTTTTCTCGTTGCGAGTCAATCTTTGTTGGTTTTAAATTGGACTGTTTTGTTGCAAATTCAATACTTTCCTGAAAAATGTAACTATTTGATACAAAATAGACGATCTGGTATCAGATATCAGATCTGGGGAAAAATTCCAAGCTCTGGGAGTGCTGGGCTGGCGCGCATTCATTTAACCCTCCGCAGTGCTAGCACGTCATCATCATGGTAACACGTCAAGTTACGAAATTATTATTACCATTTGACAGAGCCGTAACCCATCGCATTTGTCCAGGTTATCCAAACCCGGCATGGCATTGCACTCCAATGACCACCATTCAGCGTGTACGGCGGAGCTGATTTTCAGGCGCGAGAATCACTTGATTTTCATTCGGACAAAAACAAACAACAACACAATATTCGGAAAAAAGAAGGGTGTACATCTTGAAAAATCTAGATACAATAAATAGATTTTAGAATGTATAGAACAATTTTCTGAACTTGTTATTTGAAAAAGTTCAATTTTCAACGCAAGAACAAGCTACAGAGGAAAATCAGGAAGCGACATTGAGACCAACTGCTGAAAGAAGGCTCCCCTTGAGAGACGATGGCGATTATGGGACAAGGAGAAACGTAAACATACAGGTTCCTTCCAAGCCCCATGATCTGGCCCTGGCCCTCTGGACTTTATTTGTTCAGTTTATGATGCGGCGAGAGCTTTTGCTGATTCAAATCGAAGGTCCAAACTAACTATTGATGGAAGAAGCAAGATGTGCTTGCATCAACTAAACAAGAAGATTGGCTGGGCAAGATAAAACGCGTCCCGTATGCAGTGTGTGATTGACTACATAAAATCTGGTAAGCCTTTTACAGCAAGGGTCTGAAAGTTCGCTCATAAAATAAGGATCCATCATCATATATTGAAAATGTCAAAGCTGATGACCAGCAAACAGCACATTGGACATTGGCATGAGATTTACGAACAACGTGGATCGAAAAGAGGTGCAGCAGGATGTCGGGAAAACCTGCTGGTAGTAGGATGCACTGAGAGATTGATTCCTCTCCGGAAGACCAAATTTACTATCACTTCTAGAAAGCATCTTGTGGATACCACCAGTATCACTTTCTAGAGAGGTGTCTTTCAGGGTGACGCAATGAGCCCTCTCCTCTTCTGTATCACACTAGTATCTCTATCCATTGCATCCATTCATCTCAAACGTGGACGAAAAACAGGTATGCATAAGGATCCTGAGCTTGTTGACCAAAGTGCTATTAGACGCCTTAGGGCTGTAGAGTTCTTCAAATACCAGGATGTGCCTGAGAGCTACATTCAGGACACGGATTTGGTCGTCCAACCTGTCGTCTTTGAACAAGGTATCTTCAACTAACATGCTTTCCGTCCCAGTTCCACTCTATTCGTTTCGGGTGGTTCCATGGACGAAAAACGAGCTCAAGACCCTTGACATAACTACGCGTAAGATTATGCATATGAAGGAAAGCTCGCATATCAACTCGTCCGTTCCGCGCTTATTCATCACACGCCGCAACGTCGGACGGGGAATTCTCAATATTGAATGCCTCTACAACCGAATCATCCTTAGTACTGTTCATAACATCGCGAACGGTAGAGATCTCCTCCCGGCAATGGTCAGAGATCACGAAATGGGTGGGGAAGGAGCATTCCTCTACAAATCCGTAGAGAAGGCAGCTGAAACCCTTGGCCTGGAACACAACATCAGGAGTGAGGACAGTGTATTACTCCATCAAGATGCCTCACTTCTCAAAGCACAGGTGAAGAAAGCGGAAGCGAAAAACTTCCCGAAACAAGATGAAGACAAGTTGATGCCCGGAAACTTTTACAAAATTGTAAACGATCAACCCTTGTCACATGACTCAACGTTTGCTTTTCTGAAATCACCTGGACTCAATTCAGAAACCGAAGGTCTCATTTTTGCGTGTCAGGACGGTGTGATTTCCACCTTAGTATTCCGTAGAAGCATATTTCGTCAAGAGGTTTCTAGCGATAGGTGCAGGGCGTGTCTCAAACTCCCTAAGCACCTATGGCATATACTGCGATTTCTCGACAATAGCCTCTATCTAACATACAAGACCAGACATCGTGCTCCTTGAGAAAAGTGACCGAACTACGTTCGTGATCGAATTCCCGGCCCGGCCGACTACAACATCAAAGGCAAGGAAACCGGAAAAATGGGAGGTACAAAGATCTCAGAGAACACCCACAGCGACATCACCAGGGATGTTCGGTTTAATTAATTGTTCTCATCATCGGTGCTTTCGGAGGTGCAACATCTTCACTTATTAGTAGCCTGAAAGCCATACCCGTGTGCCAAAAATATGCCGTGGCACTTGCGGGATGGACGCAAAGAGCAGTCATACTTCGATCACTCCGTGTCCTTAAGACACACAAGGGTTTCGCTGGCCCTTTTTCGTGATTTTGCCGTACATACGATCACTCATCTCACGGTCGTGAGACGTGGCCATAGGTGTATTTTACCGCGGTTCGACTGGGAGCTTGTGTTATTTTCGCTGAATGACAGCTGCTACCAGGTGGACCCTGCGGTGGTTGTAGAACGAATGTTTTTTTAAATACATGTATATGTAATTGGTATTATCTATATTACAACTAATTACTACACATCGTTCAGCACATCAACTGAAAATATCCATAACTTTCCTGTATAATTATCCAACTCGAGGTATAAAACTGGAGTTTTTTCAAAGTCGTCCAATTGCATCAAAACACAAATGCTCAGGCAAATACTGTGGGCGATACTGCGGTGTGAACAAAACAAAAATCTATCCGCACTCGATTGTGCCTGATCATAGCCGGCGCTCTGGTGCGAGTCCGATTAGGTTCGATCTTGATCATGTTTCCGAACTCCACCGACTTGCCACAAAGTACAGGAGAATGCGTAGAGACTAACCAACGTCTAACTGAGACTTCCACTGATGACTAGAGGAATGACTTTTGGATTTCGGATAAGTTAGTCGACGGTCGTCATGAGAATTCTTTAGTGAATAGCCCGTTGGATGATCAGTAGCTTTAAGGCTATAATACTATCGTGAGTGATAGATTTTTTATATTAGCATGAGGGCCCATGATTTTCAGTTTTCATGAATCAATGATTGTAAGCTGTAATCTTTTCAATCAAGCAAAATGTTGAACGTTTCGCCTCAAGCTATTTCAATGTACTCATCAGTGGGGCTTTTTCCTGCTGCAGGGCCTGACAAGCTCTAGCTTGGACGCTCCAGAATTTATTTGACCTGAAATCAATTATTTCACAAAATTCAAATTTATTTTGAATATTTGTAATCAATCAAGTATATTGCGTTTAACATTTCGATCGCGAATAAGCACCGAAGTTAAATTTAATTTACATAAAATAATTCTTATTCAGGGTAAATTCAGAAAAATGTAGGTAAAATATCAGATAAGAGATGATGACCGCGAACAGGAACTAAGATCAAAAGAAACCATTTTAAGACTTGTCCTATCTCTCTTCTGCTCCTTCTTTCCTCCTCTACGCGTTGTTCGGGAAATGTACGTAGGAAAAGGCAACTGTAGGGAGCCAGACATCCCCACTACGTGGGCTGCTGCCAACAAGTCTGGCAACTATAGGGACTGCAGCTAAACTTCCCCCTCCACGGTGTCCAGGAGATACGCTCGAGCCGTGCATTCGCCTATGTTTATTTACTCGTGACATAGATTCTCATATTCTGGAATTCTATGATCCTTCGATTCCTGATATCAAAATTTGTATTGAAAACTATTTTATTGTTTCAAACGATAGATCAGACAATATTAGGTATTTGTATCTGTATGTGTGTTGTGTGTGTGATGTGTAAAAGTATGTGTGTGCAGTTTACATAAAAAGTTCATTTAATGCATTTCCAAATTTGAATTAAAAGTTTTTCTTCACTTGATATGTTATTTTTCTTTTTTCTAAACCCATTCTTGCTTTAGTGTTTATATAATTAAGATTACCCAGGATAATAAAAGGAAATCGAGGTGGAACTTTTCTGAGCTTACTCGTTCCGTATGTATTTTCGGTCGCTGATCACGATCCTGGTGCCCATGTGACCTCATCATGTCTGAGTCAAAGTTAAATGAAGTTCATATTACTCTATTCGCTTAAGAGAATTTTTTTGACCCCGGATTATGAAAGAACGGAAAATTTTACGTCCATACACATTTTGACCCTTTTATTGACATGACCTATGAAAGTCATTTTGAGGTCATCTGAAGATCAAATTCTCTTTTGAATCATCCAGATGCAATATCCATCTTAATTTCCTTTTTCGGTCCTGTGCTATAAATGGGATAATATAAGATAAGCTGGAGTGTTTCACAAGATATCTGCAATAGCTGCTTTTACCAATAAAAATTAAGAGGGTGTCTGCATAAAAAAACACCATGTAACTCTACATAGTTTTTGCATTGCTTGTGCGAGATAAAGCAGCAAGAAAAAAAACTATTAGATTTTCACAGAATTGGTGGGCGTAGGATCCCAACGCGGGTAATCGCCTGACGATGAGCTACTTTGGGTAATCTGGGAACGCGATTGCCAAAAACTAGCTGATTCTTGGCATACGAGCTAGGCTCTATAAGCTTTTGAAGCCTGGCCAGTGCACCAAACCGACAAAAGTATTCTAGCGATAATGTTTGAGCTAAGCTGATGATTATAGACGATTTATTCAGAAAGAGTTCTAACTATGTAGGAGTCAGTCCTTCTACAAAAGGCAGTTATCACAAAATCGGGACCAAGCTCAATCCCAACCTTCGCTCGACAAATATATCCAGAAAACCCTCTTGGTGTGTGGGAAAGTCAGGAGTGAATGTCGTAGTGAAGGTGAAGGGAGTGAAAGAGGGTAAGAGTCAGTTGGGAGAATTGAGGAAACACCAGGCGGGGAAGGCCTGCAAAGCTGGAACTATTGAGCTGAGCAACGACGCCAAGCTGTTTTCTCGTCGAATTACAAAAACAGATAACGCGTCGAACAGCAAGAGTAAGAGGGAGAAATCGACAGAAGAAGAAAGAGAAGAAAAGATGATCATCAGGAAGCAGAGGAGGCGGAAGAATAAAAAAAGAGAAAATTGAAAAGGAAAACACCGGAAAGAAAGAGGTGGAAAAATTTGATAGTAAGAATGTAACAGGAATTAAGAGAGCAAATGTCTGGAGGACTAGATGATTTAAATAGAAAAGTGGATAAGACCAAGGGGGAGGTTGAAAAATTGCAAAAGCATGAGAAAAAGTGATATAAAGAAAAAGAGAAAGTATGGGAAAACTGGAGAGTGTAGAGAATCATTTTAGTGGAAATGAAGAAAGGAGAAAAATTAAAATGATAGCGATCGATGATAGATGGAGTAAAATAGAAGCAAGGGCTGAGCAGAGTATGAAGGAGATAGTAAGTAGCAAAAAGGTGAATGAAGGTCGGATAGACGGGCAGAATGACGATAAAAATGTACATAAGAGATTAAAACAGATCGAAAGACAGATAGAAGGAGAACCAAGAAAGAGGAGAAAAAAGAACCTTGTGATCCAGGGGATGGAAATAAAAAGCAAAACAAGAGAGCTAGTTGTAAATAATGAGCCACGTTTCGGGCACATAAAAGAGGAGGTTGAAGGATAATCGCAGGATAAAAACATGGATGTTTGAAGTGTTAGTGTAGGCAGTTGTGTGCTATAGAGTAGAAATTTGGGGGATGGAGGGAGCAAAAAAGAGTAGAAAGTCTTCAGGAAAGATTTGAAGAAAATCTGAAGTAGGGAGAGGGAAGCGAAATCGCACAAGCGTACATAAAGAAGATTAGGTCTGAAGAGATAATATGAAGGGAATGAAGAATAGCGAAAAAATAATCGAATATGATGGGTAGAATGTGTGTTTATGGAGTGGAGTATGGGAACGTATGATAATAATATCTGTAAGCCTCTAAGGATTCCCCTTCCCCCTCTCTCTCTCACCCCCCCCTCTTACTTTTTATGCTGCGTCACTTATGTTTTCTTACTTTAAAGATTTTAAAAAATTTCGTTTGGAATAGCGGGAAGTGCTTGCTTGTTTTTAATTTTTTTTATTTTTTCGATTCTTTTCAGACTGCATTACTTAAACGTTCTTATTCATATAATCATGAAAATACTCGTTTAATTGAGTATAAAATGTGTGCGCGTGTGTGTGATCATTTCATTGGTTCAAGAACTATATCCCAATATAAGATTTGTGATGAATCATAATGATACTAATTAGATGGATTTTTTTCGAAATTTTGTGAATAAATCTACTTCAATAGGTTCAAACATAGCCTGAATCTTTCTCATTTATTGATATCTCCTTATGAAAAAAAGTTCGTTGTTGAATTTCGAATTAAATGAAGTAATTGAAACCATTAAAGTAAAATAATAGAATCAAAATTGTCTTTTCTGCCTCAGTTTCAACTTCATGTAAAGCTATTAGTACTGGTACCGCTTTGAAGTTTTCAAACTCCCATGAACAATCCATCTTCAAACAAATCCATTTATTATTTTTCATTTCGCATTCTAAGCCTTAAGCAATGAGACACAATAGATAGTCCAAGAGCTAGCTACATAAAAGAGCATTGATACGGTGCACGAGGTGTAAGTACATCACCAAACGCCATTTCTGGCATTAATGGGTTGGAAAGCCTAATATGGCACACAAATGAAACCTCTTGCAACGAAGGGACCTGAACCTCGGATAAGAGAGGTGTTATAGCGCCAGAAGTCTTCTAGGTCTAAAAACCCTCGCCAGAAGCGATCGGAAGTACCGGAAAATTCATTCGAAAAACCTGATATGGAACACGAGTGAATTCTTTTGGAAAGTGGTTCCTGCACCTCAAATAAGAGCGTGAAACTTTTTTCACTAGATTCTTGAGGTCTCAACAATTGACATTTATATCAAATGAAGAGTGACCGCGTTCGGCTCGATCCAAGATTATTTTTGATTGCTCCATTCGAAATATATGTTTGCGTTACACAAAATTATAAAGAATCTTCAGGATACGATAAAAAATCGCTGAAATACAATCATTTTTCATTGCGGGTGCGATTTTATACCACTGACTCTTTTTCTGCCGATTCGAGCCGCCGCACACTGGGGATATATATCAATAATTCCGTTCGAAACCATCTACAAGTCGGAAAACCTAACCAAATCAAACAAAATCAAACTAGAAATGTTTGTAATTGAAAAACCTCCGAAAAAATGTCATTACTCTTATAGGACAAATCCCTCCTTCCTTCGAGGGAAAATTTTTTTTATTCATTCACACGGAGAAAAACTGACTAGGAAACTATACTAGACTCCGTCTAGTAAACTTGGGGCACATGGGCGTTTCAATAAAGATTCATTCCTAGTTTGTTGAACTAGAATTTGATCGAACTTCATTGACAAATGTGAAAGTGTAACAAATTAAAATGAATATCTCCCAAACTCAACGGTTATGATCACTGCACTTCTCCTTTGAGATTCGAGTGCAGAACATTGTAAAGTTTATAAAAATGTTAGATAAAGAATACTCATCACTGTAGGAAAATGATTGATTACGAAAGTCTCGAAAATGTTTATTTTTGATCCAGCTAAAGGAGGAAAATTCAGATTCTATTTACATATATTCCTGCAAAGTATACATCTAATAAAAAAATGGCCTGTGTTCGCGCGTTCATGTTAAATTTACAATTATTTGAAAAATTCACGAGAAATTCGATTTTTTCAAGTATTGCAAGCTCAAAAGTGGTTATTTTTGATCCAGCAAAGCGAGAGAATAAGTGTAGGAAAAAGGTATTGTCCGCTTATCTTTTGAGTAAAAACAACATGAATAACAGAAAAGTTGCTATATTAAACACGATGCGAATGACGTACTCAGGTGACCGCAAGTAACGGGACGACTAACTAGTCGAAGAAAACACGAAGGGCTCGACAGAAGATAAAAGCGACGTTGACACATAGTATAGACAGAAACACAGTTGACAGCTTTGAATTTATTACACAAACTAAGCTTGCCATACAAGTACATTAAAGCCTTTTACGTTTCAACACTTACCCTCAAGCTGAGTGTGTCAGATTTACCATCTTTGTAGGTCCAAGTCCCAGTTTCTCCAAACATTTTTGATGCTTCAGACCAGGCTCCTTTGTTAGAATATTCGCTAACATTTCTTGTATGCACAGGTATTCAAGTTGTACCAGATCACCTTCCAGGTATTCTCAAACGAAATGGTGTCCAATGTCGATGTGCTACGTTCGGGCGTGGAACATGGGATTCTTTGCCAATTTTTAGTCCTCTGATTTTCATTAATGATAACGACCGGTAAATCCTTCCGTACGCACAGCTCTTCCAGAAATATTTTAAGGTGCATGGCCTCCTTGGTAGCTTCTGTGAGGCCATGGACTCCAGTTCCGTGCTAGACAGTGGATCTGTCCGTTGCTTCTTAGCTTCCCAACCATAGTCCAGTGTACCTTTCAGTTACTTAAGTACTCTTTTGCCTGTTTTTTGTCCCTTTTGTCTGTTTGGAATCTTCCATACTAAAACGTTTTACAATTTGTAGAATTTGATTCCTTTGAGTCATGAAAATGTCGTCAGCAACCTCAGTGAATTCGAAGCCCAGACAATGTCAAATATTCCCAAGATCCTCTGTCTCAAACGTTTGCTATAAGCTGATCTTCATTTCTGCTCTCCACTCCCCGGTATGTGATGCAATGACGATGTTATCCACGTAGATGGCTATTAGCAAAATGTCGTTTCCTCGCCTCCCTACGTAGATGCATGAATCTGCAGTCAGTGGTATCATTCCAAGTTTTTGCAGCTTGGAATCTAACTTTTTGTACCATTGTCTCCCCGCTTGTCGGAGACCATGCAACGCCTCCTGCAGCACCCGAGTAAAAATGCTTCGACTTGGCTTCGACTCAATTTCGTCTTGAGTTCGACTTCAAGACGAGCATGTCTCGCTGCGTCTCAAAACTGAGTCGTGACATAGAACTTCGTCTTGGTTTCATGGTCGTCTGGAGTCGAGGCTCGTCTCAAGTCGAAGCTCGTCTTGGCCCCATATAGTTGACAGATGTGAAGAATTAAAATTGATGGGTGAAAAAATGCCCAATTTTCGAAATTAGACATTTACAAGTTTAAAATTCAGAATCCGTGGATCCTCACGAGTATAGCAGTAAAAAAATTTCTTCAAAAAGATAAAAATTGTCATTTTTAATAGAGATATCCTAAACGGTAAGCTCACGCAAAAACCGACAAAAATTTCGAAGTCTCCGACAAAAAATTATAATACAAATGAAAGTCCTTATATGAATTGATTCAATATATATATTGCATAAAAATATAAAAAATGGTTCAAGCCTAAATAATAATTTGCTTTCATAACAACAAGAATGACCCTTTTCGTTCAGGACAGGTATACCTGCCCTGGTCTGCGAGCAACAATTTTATTGCCTAAAGCCATAAAAAAATCGACTCAAGTCGTAGAAACTCGTCTCAAGATGTGAAATAAAGTCTCGCTCCGTCTCAAAACTGAGACGTAGAATTTCGTCTTCACTACGACTTGATTGGGGTCAATTCAAGTCGAAACCAAGTCGAAGCATTTTCACTCAGGCAGGCAGACTTTGTTCGAGTTTCCTTCTGGTTGGAGATCCTTAAGTATTTTGCTAGCTTTTGTTTTAACCTCCTTCTCACCTTCCTTGTCGAAAGCAATTTGTTGGAGAATCTTCTCGAAAAGGTCTGGAAGTTCCATTAATATCCTTCTTCCAGGTCTCTGTTCAAACACGCAGTCGTTACATCCATTTGATGGATATTTAGACCTAACTCTGTGGCAACAGCTACGATAACACGAATCGAACTCAACCACGCAATAGATGCTGAAAATTTCTCGGAAGCCGTCACCAGATTTTTGAGTGAAACCTTTTGCTACAAGTCATGCCTTCCTCTTGCCTAGAATTCCATCCGCCCGTTGCTTATTTCGTGAAACGATTCTGCAGACAATTAAATTTTTTTCAGAGGGTTGATTTACAACCTCCCACGTTTCATTTTCAGCCAATGAACGAAACTCTTCGCCAATAGACTTAATCCATTCGTTAGATTTGGGTCCAGTCAGAGCTTCCTTAATTGGCATTTCAGCTATCCCAGTATGCTCGATATTTTCTCGGCCTTCTCCGATTTCTTCGAATGTGATCTGAAATTTCTTACGTGGTCTTCCCCTGTTTCCAGTCCTTACTATGCGTGGCCTCCCAGGACCCCTTCTTTCAACAGCCACGTTCTGAACTGCAATCGGTGCTTCAGGCACCTCTTCTTCACGATCTTCTTCGTCCGATGGTTCCGCAGCTTCTGACCTATCCTCTCAATGGATCATCTCCTGACGATCCACAGGTTCGACAGACTCCATGAGAATCATCACGTTCCTTGTTTATTCGAAGATTTTCCATTTTGTGCAGAATCTTCTTTCTACAATAAACCATCCGCGATGAAATCTCAAAAGTTCCCCCGTGCTCGAGGCTCATCGACAAATTCAAAGTTTCTTGCTAAATAACTTTTCTTTGTTGAAGGAATCTAGATCCGATACGCCTTTGAATGTTCGGAGTACCCCACAAAATACACTCTTGAGAACGTGGTTCAAACTTCCCCTTACCCGGTGTCCCATACAAAGTGAAAGCCTTGCAGCCGAAAGTTCTGAAATAAGCAACATATTACCTCCTTCCATTCCACAGCTCGAAAGGGGTCTTTCCACCTGTACTTTTTGATGGGCATCTATTTCGCACATGATTGGACGTTGCAAGCGCCTCCGCCCAGAAAGATGGTGATAGTCCCGACTTGATCATCATGGTGAGCCTCCTTCTAATACCACTTTAGGCCAGAAAAACGTCAAACTCCTTATTGCAAAACTCTCTTCCATTATCTGATTGTAGATTTTTGATTTTCTTACGACACTGGTTTTTGACCAAAACTTTGTAATATTTGAAGGCAGGCAGGAGATCACTCTTCTCCTTTAGAAATCGAACTTCACACCATCTGGAATAGTCGTCAGTGGATGTCGCAACATATCTTGCCACTATTCCGCCATCCTTCACGACTCTCCTCAGGTCTCTCCCGTTGAATGACCTATGCGCTGATGCTACTGACCGATTCCGCTTTTCGGAACTGTTCTTTTACTATTGCTGCACTTTCCAAACAAACTTTCCAAACAATGACAAATGTTGTTTTGTGAAACTCTGATGTGCAATATTTTTGTTCTTCAGATGCAGTCGGAAAATGTGAGAAAGAAGTTAGCGATGTTGAAGAAGAAGCAGTCTGTAAGAAACGTAAACTAAATGAATAGAGAGCGAAAATTGTAAACATATAGAGTGGTCAAGGCGAATAACTAATAATTATGTCATGTTTCCAAGAAATAAATAAAATGGTTTAGAACAGTATCTCTGTCACTTTTTTCTTGCATGATATTCTACATTTTTTTCAGATTGAACACACATGATTTGGGGGGAGGGGGGATCTTGCTTAGTGTGACACAATGGTGAAAAACTACAAGAAAATTCGGAAAACCATCTTACATGGGGAAGGAGGGAGGGGCTCGAAATTCGTATGAAATTGCGTTACGTAATACTTGAACGTCCCCTTTCCTCCCCTTTCCTCCTCCTTCCCAGGTTTGACCAATCCTCACAGTGGGGTCATTGACCAATCACAGGCATCGTTAAGAGCATATATAATATAGCATCACAACTGAAACCTCAGTTTTAGGCCAGTCCTGAAGATGCGAGCTGTAACGTTCGCGAAACATCGACAACATGTGTAGTTTGTACACGATCGGAACCCGAAACAACTTCATTTTCATAATGGATCATCGTGAAATCCTTAAATCTATCACGTCCTCTCTCCAGTTTAAGTTCGAGGTGCTACATAACGAATAACTTTGTATCTTCCAATAAATAATTCATCGATGACAAAATTAGAGAAAAAAGGTTATAAGAAATATATAAAGAATACCCGCAGTATTTTTTCTTACATATTGTTCGTTATTTGTTGAGATTCAAAGGAAACAACCATTACGTGCAGTTATTATTAAAGATTCTTGAATATTTTTTCCTTAATTTTTAATTTTCTGATATAAATATTAAAAAAAAGGTAAATTTACCATTCAATTCAATAAACAATAGATCAACAACGAAATATCAAAATATAAATAAATTAGTTTAGCAAGTTTCAGGTATTGGATAACATTGTATGGAGACGTCATCAAGAAATTCGTAACCAGCGCAAAAAGCTAGCTCAAATTTTTAAAAAACACCCTCCTACGTTCATTAGTTGCTGCGATATCGTAATATTGTTGAGTTGGAACGTAAGAATTCAATTTCCAGTGCGAGCGCTGGGCGACGTCAGTAGGTTCCCCAACTCTGTCGCCGCAGACTGCACCGGTTCGAGGCCTCTAATCAGTCACGATTATCTACCATTAAATTTATATGCACTGCGCCGTGAATTTTGTGTCAATAAGTGCAACTTATGATTTGGACTTGGGCCAAATTTGAGATTTGTATGTTAAAAATTGCCTGAGCACTAATCCTGCCTAATCCTTGCCTGAGCCCCTCCAAAAATGGTGATTTTTAGCGGGTTTAATTATTTTTCAGGTAATCAAATGAACCGATTTGAATTAAAGACCAGCCATTTTGTAGATCTTTTTGAGAAATATATTTTGGAATCGAGCTTTTTTCTCGCCATGTAGATAGGTTTCCTGCAATAACCAAAAAACCTATTTTCTCCACCTTCAACCATTGTTTAAAAATAGCAGGAGTCCTCGGCGTCTGACTGAAACATATAGACCTTGTTTCTACTCGCCAATACTACAAACCTGCGCCATTTTTTTTAGGAATCAATTTTGCCATCGTTTTTTATAGGGCGCCTGAACTAGTAGCGTTTCCTTCGTTGGCCGTCTCTATTTCTCCTAACAGTCCCGCTTTCCATCATATTCTCGCTATTTCTTCGATTCTTTTGGTGTTCTGGTCGGCGAGGGTTCCTATGATGACTTTCAGATAACTTATCCTTGAAAGAATTTTTTCCAGCATCTGTTCCGTAGTCAGTGTTGGTAGGGGGCTAACTTCTTGTATGGAGTTAGTCTCAGAGACCGTAAAAGTTTCGAGTCGGTTTTATTTTTCATTGAAGGTGGCAGTGCTCTGGAGCACCAGGAGTATACCAACTATCCTAAATTGGTCGCTAAACTTCGCCTTGCTGGTTCTATCTCGAGTAGGCTGAAACCAGCCCTATCCGACTCTGTGTATTTCAGCTAGAAAACTTTCGGACAATTTTGCTATGAATTTCTTTCGCAAATTTTCGCCGCATGGTGGCGTTCCTCGCACGTGGCTCGACTTCTGCATGTAAGGCACGTAAACAAACGTGGAATTTTATTCAAATCTTATAATATTTGTTATAATTCATCGCGATGTGTCTCAAAATGTTTGTATTTAAATGTAACGATTCCAAAGCCACCTATTTAAGTGAAATTAAGTGCCGAAATTGAGTGCAGTGTTAAAAATAAATAATTGTGAAATGCATAGCTCCGAACTGTCTTTCTGGCTCTAATTCGACTCTCACAAAAGGTGAAAAATCACATTTTTTTAAAGGTCCCCAAAGTTCAGTTGCAGAATATCAGAAGGCAATAAAGAGGGATGATTTGGTTGTGAAAGCTGGACAGTTGGTTTGCGAGACAATTTTTTTCCCGAAGATACAGCATGAAAGAGAGATGTATAAATATATATAAATAATTATTTTCAGTTTATTTATGATACTCAATTAAAATTTTTTTTTAATTCGTGTAGAGATCCAAATCCCAATTCTCACTCAGCTCCTATTGTCAAGTCTGAATTCTCAGCTCTAAATAATATATAGCTGTCATTCACCGGCAGCGACTGTCAGAAAGTTCTTTTATTTATTGAATAAGATTTTACAATTCAGAATTGAATTCTTATGTACATAATCAAATAAATATTCAAAGAAACGATGAAATAAAAATTTGACATCTATTCTTCTACATTGTATCGCCTAGAAAATGAATTTTAAAAATTAAACAAAAGGCTATATTATACAGTATCATTCATATAGGATATTTAATTTTACAATAATAACTCAATTTTTGATTACCTCTTGAACAGATTCACCAATTTTCCTGTATGACATTCTGCTGGAAAAAATTATTAGAAAGTTTCAAACTGTAAAATTCAATTTGCAAAGCGAAGAAGCTCACATTAATATCTACAACTCCTAAAAATTAAAAGTAAAACACAAGAATCCAGTAACCAAATTCGGACTAGAACTCTG
>WSXT02169039.1:2014-13550 GCA_011762715.2 Neuroterus valhalla | reverse complement strand
AAACGTTTTTCATTTTATTTTGTTTTTTTTATATTCTCATCTTTTGGGGAAGGTTTTGGTTTTGTGTAAAATTTGCCCCCCCCCCCCCCCGTTTTTGTCAAAAGTCTGTCTGTGATCAGTAAGCACGATAACTTACGAAAAAACAAATCTATTTTATTGGCCTTCGGTACACTCTTTTAGTGTCAAAAACTGAAGGGCAAGTTCGTTAGCCAACTGTTTTGGATGGAAACTAAAAAATTTAGAGCATTCTGGGAATTTCCGGGACTTTTTTTTCAAGGCTAGAAAATTTTAAGAACGGCTTTCTGCAGTAAGTCAAAAGTAAAGTAATGTATCCTTATGATTTTTTTATGGATACAAAATTGTCAGAGTTATGGTATTTTCAAAATTCAAAAATATAAACAAAAATTAGGGTTCTTGCCAAATAACGCAAGATATGAGAAAAATTTAGGAGACAAAAATGTTGCTTTTCGAAAGTCCTACAAAATGATCTTCACAACTTTTTGAATTTCTTTAAAAAATCGAAAATGCAAATTTTGGTCGCGCAAAAAATAATGAAGATTAGAAAATTTCATTTTTTGGTCAAACTATGCAAGATACGGAAAAAGATAAATAAACAAAAATTTTGCATCTAAAAAAGAGCTACCAATTTCGTGCAGCTTACTTTCCCTTAGGACAAGTAGTTTTTGCTTCATTCATAGGAAACCATATTGAAAAGGAAAAAATGGAATGTTTGGATAATTGACACAAGCTGAGGGAAAAACGAATAGACACATGTTCTCTACCAGAAAATATCTTTAAATGTGTTAATAATCCTTTTTTAACATGATATGTAGTTTCTGCTTCAATAAGGAAAAATAACTATAAAAAGGAAATAATGAAGTGGTTGAAAAAATGACGAATGCTAAGACAGAAGATTGATGAGGAAAGGTTGTTCACCCGGAAAAGATCTATTAATTTGTTATGATTTCCCCGATTAGTCACAGGATGATAAAAAAATGAATCAACAAAACTTCTTTACCGTTACGGACAAATAATAACATTGTTGAGTGTGCAGCATGAGACAGGCGATCAGAATGTATTCGTTAAAGCCGAAGAAGCTTTAACAAAAGAGAATTCACAATCATCAAATTAAAATAGTCGACATTTTGCTTTTGAGCTTCAAAAGCTCTATATACAAATGCAGGAAAGTACAAAGGCCGAGCGCGTAGCGCGAGGTAAATTCACAATCAAGCGCGGAGTGCGGGTTTATCATCGAGCGTAAAGCGCGAGATCCGCATGACGCGCGCCCTAGGCGCGCTCAAGCTTGTCAGCGAAGCGCGCGATGAGAATGTGCCCGCACAGCGGGCAGATTTTTTATTTCACGTTTTTAGTTTGGGACAGGTGCGTGACAAACATTTTGTGCACTTTATTATTCATAATTTCATAACGAAGTCGTCTAAAATTTTAAAAGTTCATTAGATTGTGCTTTGATATGAGTCTTTTGCTTAAATAATTTTAGAGAGAATTCATTAACCAAGGGAAAGTAGAAAATGCTTGAGACTGAAAGTGGTCCACTTTTTGCAGTCAGCCATATCTGTTGTATATTTCATATTTCCAAAGCATTGGAAGATGATATATCACAAAAATCATCATGGCGAGCAAAATAATTTTCTGATTGATTGACAGTAAGAGAAACCAATTAATAATTAGAAGTACCTAAATGCAAAGTATCCACGATCCTATAATTTCAAATTAAATTATACAAGTCAAAATTTCAAACTTTTGAACTTTGAAGCATTCAAATTAAACAAACTGAGCTTAAATTAGTCAGAACAGAATCTCAAATTTTAAACGTTAATCGTAAGATATCAAAGTTTTTATTTCTGGAGGCTTTTAGGTATAAAATTCTTGATCCTGGAAACTAATTCGAATTATTCCTGTTTTATATTATTCGAGTTCAAATTTTCACAATGATCATTTCTCCATGTTTGGAAGGTTTCAAGAACGGAACCAGTAGACCGATTATTTGGTAACCTAGGTTATTCATGATAAAAAAATGTGTTATGCCGAAACCTACTGCGCGGTATCCTGGGTTACTAATGCTAATAGTCTAGCTGATTTTATTCAAGTTGATCCCTCTAGCCTAATTTCTTCGATCAACTAAACTAGAAACGCTGGAATTCCAAGTGCAAAATATTCATATAGAATGAACCCCCCCCCCCCCTTCCTCACAAAAAAAATTGATGATAATGCAATTATAGTAATCAGTTTACAATTATAATTAGTAAAAATATCAATCGTTCTTCGCATGCCTACGCGGATTCGCAATTATCAAATCAATTGCTACAACTGTAAATTGAATCTTAGCATTTTATGAGATGTTAATCAAAGTACACATTGTTAAGTGTGAATCACATTTCGAGAGATCGGAGATTTTGTGATGTGGGTGGATTATAGTCGGTCAGAATACAATGCTTGGTGTACTCGTGTACAAATGTTCAATATCATTATGCCACCACCAGAGAGAGAAAGAAATGTATATTTCCACACACGTGCACGGAAATGCTTGGGCACGTGTCGTTAATAAGAGACATTCACGAACTTAGCCTTAGCTTGAGACGAATCCGATTGTAAAGTGAAATTGCCTTTTCAATTCAACTTCACCCTAGCCTGACTCATCCCACCGCCACTCCTTTCTTTCTTTTTGCTATTACGGAAACTTCCGAATGAATCATAATTTCTTAGTCCATAAGTAGATCAAACTTTCAATATTCATATTATATAATTATTAGAACTGCTTATAATATTTCTGATACAATTCCTTCCAAGATTTCTAAGATTTGTAAATAAATTAGCCATCATGAAAGTATTTTGACTAATTAGGTCGAAAAAATCTGCCCGTTGCGCGGGCACATTCTCATCGCCCGCTTCGCGCGCAGCGCACTTCACTCGCAAGTTTGAGCGCGTCTGTCGAATCTCGCGCTCCCTACATTTATATACAAATCTTTTGAAATTCGAGAGCGAAATTTCGACTACTTTAATTTGTTGATTTTGAATTCTCTTTTGTTAAAGCTTCTAAGACTTTTACGAATACATTCTCATCTCGTGTCTCGTGCTGCGCACTCGATAAAAATTTGTCCGAAACGGTACAGAAGTTTTGTTGCCGAATTTTTTCCATATGTTGTGTACTTTTTCTAGAAATTTGTTTGTTTAATGTTTTATTTTATACGATTGAAACAAAAACCATGCGTCCAATCGGAAAAATTATAACATATTTATAGATCTTTTTCGGGTGAACAACCTTTCTCTGTCAATCTTCTGTCTAGGCTTTCATCATTTTTCCAAAAAATTTATTATTTAATTCTTATAGTTATTTTTCCTGATTGAAATGAAAACCACATATTCTGTTAAAAAAAGATCGATAACACATTTAAAGATATTTTCCTGGTAAAGAACTTGTAAAGCAAAAACTTACTTGTCCTGTCAAAAAGTAAATTTACAAAATTTGTAGATCTTGTTTTGATGCACAATTTTTGTTCATTTATATTTTCCCGTACCTTGCATAGTTTGACCAAAAAATTAAATTTTTCATCATTTTTTGTGTGACCAAAATTTGATTTTTTGATAAAACAAAAGAAGTTGTGAAGACCATCTCGTAGAGCGTCCAAAAAAAAAAACATTTTTCTTCTATACTTTTTTTCATATCTTCCGTTGTTTGGCCAAAAATTCTCATTTTTGTTTACATCTTCGAATTTTGAAAATGCAATAACTCTGACAATTTTGTTTTCATCAAAAAACATCATGAGAATAAATTGTTCCACTTATAACTCACTATAAGAAGATCTACTTACAATTATCGAGTCTTGAAAAAAATTTTCAAAATGCTTTAATTTCGAATTTATTTCCAAAATAGCTGGCTAACGATCTTGACCTTAAGTTTTTGAAACTGAAAGAGTGTACTTAAGGCCAATCAAATGGATTAATTTTTTTGGGAGTTATCGTGCTCACAGACAGGCAGACAGATAGACACATTCGTAAAAACCAGTTTTCCGAGTTCAGGGGGTCTCAAAACGTGAGAATTCAACAAAAACGAGAGGGGGGGGGGGGGTTAAATTTTACAACAATCTAATACCTTCCCATGAGAATGTAAAAATTTGAATTTTGGCTTTTTTGAGAAAACTCGAAAAGCTGTAAGGATCATCCTGGAGGGCTCCCGAAAAGAGAAATTTTTTTCTTCCAACTTTCTTTCATATCTTGCGTTGTTTGGATAAAAATTCGCATTTTCGTTTATATTTTTCAAATTTCAAGATGCCACAACTCTGACAATTTTTTTTTTTTTTATAAAAAAAAAAATCATCCTGATCAATTTCCTTACTTTTTACCTACTACAAGGAAACGTACTTACAATTTTGGAAAAGTTTTTGGGAAAAAAGTCCAAACAAAGTTTCAAAATGCTCCCCCTCTTTCATTTTTCATCCAAAATAGCTGGTTAACGAACTCGACTTGACTTTTTGGTCCCTCAAAATAGGTGCGAAAATACGAATCAATATCATCATTCTCTCGAAAGTTATCGAGTTCACAGATTATTTTTTATTTTTTTGTGCGATCAAAATTGGAGTTTTTGATTTTTTGTAAAATTCAAAAAGTTGTATCCGCGACCTCGTAGCGCTCTGAAGAAGAAAATTTTTTCTCTCTGACCTTCTTTTCAATCTTGCGTTATTTGGCTGAAAATTCTCATTTTCTTTTATATTTTTGAATTTTAAAAATACCATAACTCTGAAAATTTTGTTTTAAACGAAAGAAATGATAAGGATGAATCATTTCACTTTTTACATGCTACGGGAAATGGTACTCACAATTTTTGAGTCTTGGGAAAAAAATTCCAAAAAAATGTTCAAAATGCTCCCCCTCTTCGATTTTTCATCCAAAATAGCTGGTTAACAAACTTGCCCGAAAGTAGATTTTCACATGACAATACCTTCTCATTATGATGAGAATGTAAAAATCTAATTTTTCTATTCTAGTCTTCCGCAAAAGGAAAAACATTCAAAGGAAAAACAAGTAAATAAATTAGTTATTGATAAAATAATTAGAATATGCTCAACAGATTCTCATAAGTGCTTTTGCATTCACTTTCGGGTGAAGCAGAATGATTCCTCATAGGTGTGGAGTACTCATCGCGTTACCGGAAGCTGGTTGAAAAAAAGGGTGTGATAATAAAGAAAGGAAAAAGGAGAGAAACTGTCGTAACGCGCGGGAACTTTTATTATCCGGCTTTAATTTAAGCGGCGTTAGTCGCTCCGTCACAGGGGACTCCAGGTGTGAATTAAACACGCAGCGCTGGCGTCGTATCCTCTTCTGGAAACAATGCGCAGCATAATTAAATGTGTGTTTTAACAAACGCAGTGGTTGCATATAACGCGCGCTTTATGTACCGTAGGTAACATCGAAAGAAATGGAGCTCGCACTTTTCGTTCTTAAATTTATTTCATCTCTGTGTAACACTATTATTTATATCTCGAAAACAACCTCAGTTAGTAGATGCATCTACTTCCTGGCATCATTTTTAATGCTAAGTACTCATGAAACTTATTATGATCAAATTAAATTCCAGATAATAAATCATTTTGCAATTAGAAGAGTACTTACACTAGAAATAAAGGGGTTCAGTAAAAGATTGGGCTACAGCAATTTCTTCCGAAAATGGATTTGACCCTTTGTACTCGTCTCCCATACCCTCATACCTCTTTGGATCCAAATTCCCAAAAGTTTTCATCAATACAAGTATTGTTTATTCTATTGGCATTTCCAGTTGTTGGGTTACCTTACCTGCTTAGACCAGTAAATCACAGATTTACAGCGTAGGCGCATGCACATTTGTTACTTCTCCCCTACGCGCACTGTTATCGCGACTCTTCTGCGCGTTACTTGTTCCTTCAAACTAACCTCAAAGGCAGGACGTAAGTTAACTAAAAAGGTCGGAAACTATATTCTAATCATATAGAATATCGTGAGACATGCCGCTCGCAAAACCTCCTTTTTTCAAACTTAAGCTCGTCCGTAAAAAGCAACTTTGCTGCGATGTAGCACAATATAATATTATGTAAAGTTGAATAAAAGTGTTTCTCATTCTTTCAGCGATGAAGTACTGTCTTCATTCTTCTCACAAAAAAATTTATGTCATTTTCTACAGAAAACTACTTTCACAAAGTTTTCTGACTCATTGTTCTGCCTTGGGATCAGTAAGGATTTTTCTTAAAACAATCATCGTTTATTTAGTAAGAAGAACATATGTGTTCCTTCTTTCAGAAAAAAGTCTCTCATAGTCATCTATCTCACTCTTTATGTTCACACCTAATCTTTGTTTTCCTGGAACATAACCTTTTTTATAAACACTTTCTATCCTTATCCAGCCTTCTTATATCTCGAGAGCAACTTTTTATTGTGATCCGCAGTCGAGCCTGTTCCAATTTTAGGTTGACGTATCTTCAAGATTGCTAACTTTAACATTTTTATTCTAGTAGTTGAATATCTTCCTTCAATCAAACTTCTGAAGTTTTAACGCAGAAATATTTAAAATTGGAAGTGGACCTTTGCTTTATTTTTTATTTTTATCTAGCAATTTTCGTATCGCAACTTTTCAAGAATGGACAGTAATTGATGTAAATTTTTTTGTTTTAGGTAAGATTATCCGCATTAGAGATATATTTACACTAATGGAACGTTTTCGGTAAGTTTTTTTATTTGAAGTCAATTGAACTATTCGTTCATTATCAAGGAAGGGTTTCGCATATTCTGAAACATATTTTAAGGATGATAAAAAATTTAAACACCAGCAGATACAAGCGCGTACAAATGTGAAAATGTAAAATTTTTGAAACATTATTTACTTTTCTTCTAAATTGAGTCTTATTTCTAAAGATGCCTAAATGATTTTTTATAACACATGCACGATTTCAGGCCTTTTCGACGCTTATGAAGTGGGGCTAAGGCTGTACTTTTTACTCCTTAGGCAGTAAAGAGTACTTTTTACTCGCTAGGGAGTAAAGAGTACTTTTTAGTGAAAAGTGACGTCAGAGATGAATAATGAAAATTATACATCTATAAGCTCGCATTTTAGGATAATCAGCCCACTCACCGTAGAAACTATGAAAAAATTTGGTTGCAAATAATAGAATTTTACAAAAATTTTAAAATTGAATTTCGGGTTGCTTATCTTAAATTACCATGAATTTCCTGTGAAAATACTATAAATTACCGGAAATTTTCATAAATTTACGGAAATTTATAGCAATTTTTAAAATTAAATTTTTTGTAATCTATGGTAATTTAGCATACATCCCTGTAAAACTATCACGAATAACCGGAAATTTCCAGAAATGTTTAAATTGAATTTTCGGTTGCTTATACAAAGTTACCATAGATTACCTGTAAAATTACTTTGAATTACCAAGAATTTCATGAATTTCCGGAAAACTTATGGAAATTTTTAAATTGTATTTCGGATGATTTATAATTAGTTACCATATTTTCCTGTAAAATTACCTTTAATGACCAAAGATTTTGATGAATTTCCGGAAATTTATGAAAAGTTCCAAATTGAATTCTGGGTAATTTATCCTGAGTTACCATAATTTTCATTAATTTCTCAAAATTTTTTTAATTGAATGAATGACCGAAATATCCCATGAATTTTCGGAAATTTATAGAAATTTTCAAATTGAATTCTGGGTAATTTTTCTTAAGTTATCATAAATTGCCTATGAAAATACTATGAGAAACGGGAAATTTTCATAAATTTCTGCAAATTTTTATGATCGAGCTTGGGGTGATTTATGAAGAGTCACTATATTTTCCTGTAAAATTACCTTGAATGGCCAAAAATTCCCATAAATTTCCGGGAATTTATGAAAATCATCAAATCGAATTCTGGGTTATTTATCTTAAGTTACCATGACATCCATAAATTTCTGGAAATTTATTGAAATTTATCAAATTGAATTTGGGGTGATTTATCTTGAGTTACCATAATTTTCTGGACATTTTTTTATTTTAATGAATGACCAAAAATTCCCATAAACTTGCAGATATTTATAGAAATTATCAAATTGACTTCAGGGTAATTCATGCTAAATTACCATAAATTGTCTATGAGAATTCTATAGATGGCGGAAAATTGTTATAAATTTCCGAAAATTTATAGAATTTTTCAAAATGAATTTGGGGTGATTTATCTTGAGTTACCATTATTGAATTTTCAATAATTTATATAAATTTTCAAATTAAATTCTGGGTAATTCATGCTTAGTTCCTTTAGATTGCCTATGAGAATACTATAGACGACGGAAAATTTTAATAAATTTCCGAAAATTTATAACATTTTACGAATTGAATTCTGTCTAATTTATCTTAATTTTCCATAATTTTGATAAATGTCTGGAGATTTATGGAAATTTGTATTATTCAATTTGAGGTGATTTATCTTAACTTACCACAATTTTCATAGATTTCTGGGAATTTATTGATATTTTTTTAATTGAATGAAAGACCGAGAAGTTCCATAAATTTGTGCAAATTTATTCATAGACATTTTAAAATTGAATTCAGAGTAATTCGTCTTAAGTTACCATAAATTGCCTATGAGAATGCTATAAATAACAGAAAATTTTTATAAATTTTCGAAAATTTATGGAAATTTTTTATTGTGTTCCAGGTGATTTTTGGTAAGTCACCATATTTTTCTGTGAAATTACCATAAATGACCAAAAATTTCCGTAAATTTGATACCTTTTTTAGAACTCCAATTTTGGCTGAAATCATGACTGTATTTCTATAAATATCTGAAATCATATCCATTGGTTATGTAACATCTCGTATACGCCAAGGGGGAGGAGAACTTTTCCCCCTAGGTACTATTAAATAAAGTCCTTCAGATCGGGATTTTCACTATACAGTATCTGAAGCATTTTTCGAAACTAACATTTAATGGGACGAAAGCTGATGATTCAAGGATTCGTGCAATAGAAATTGCGATATTTTCAGACACCCTAAATTAAAGTCGAGAAACTACCGCAGAGTGTCATCGCCTGTGCGTTAATTAAAGCTCATTGTAATAAAGACCACTTTTTATTCACTCCGCCTCGTTCTGCCCGCAATACAGCTTAGCGAGCCGCTCGGTCGGCCAGGAATATTTTTATGTTTAATTATGTCAGGTTTTATGAGTTTCGTGCACTGTCTTGCAGCGACGTAAAACGGCCAGTGTTAAGCTTAAAACTTTAATTGTCATGCCGTTCCGCGGTTTTCCGGAAATCTGCTTTCAACGGGCGCCGCCTGTCTCCAAGAAACGCGCCTTGGATTTCCTATAAACCACAAAAACGAATAAATAAATATAAAAATGATAATAAATAATCAACGTTGGAATTCAAAGCTGAAGGAGGAATGTTTCGTGATAATAATAATGTCAATAATTTTAGTTCCACAACAGTGCCCATCATCTAAATCACAATATGTTCCACACAATAAAGAGGGAAATCGTTAATAAATACGCCCAAATAATTACATTTTCACTATTTAAAAATCCTCGTGGAAAATTTTCGCCTGTCTTCAACAGAGGCGTTATTGGCTTCGTTTACAAACAACATGGAAGGCTCGATTTTTCATCACGATGTGTCCAGTGAAAAATACGTCGATTGGGAAAGTGAGAGAATTTCGTTCGAAAATAACGAAGCGTGGGGCTTTCGGGTGTCGCCGATATCAATTAGCACATCGGGGAATTAATCTCGGGAATTAATGTCGCGACGGTCGCCAATTAATTTTCGTTAATTTCGAATCAGCAGTTTCCAGAGCTAGTATCCAGGACGCTACAGCCCTCCTTTGAAGCTCCCTTTACCCCTCCGCCTTCCCGATTTCCCTTTCCTGGCGCATAATTCCTAGCCCACGTAAACCTCCGGCAATGTGCTCTGTTGACACTTCGCGGAAAGTTTTGCACGTGGCTTCTACGAACAGCGGTTTAGTATAAACGAACTCAATCATCGATATATGCACTTTCGTAATTCGTGATCATGTTTGCATCTAATCGTTCAAAATTGTTTCTTAAGATATAAGTAAGAAGCTAATAACAGTTCATTTGAAATATTTATATACATTTTTCGTGTCTTTATTCAACGTTTTAATCTTACGTAACTTTCTTATATTTTGGAGACCTTCTTTTTGATTGCATAAAATGAGCCATAACCTTTTACCACGTCAACTGTGCCCATGAAATTTTGGTGATTTTTTAAAAAGTGACAACAATTAGAAAAATCTGTAGATTATAGTATTACGAAAAAACTCTTTGAACCGTTTTTCAAAAAAATGCACTGTTTTCCTTTATTTTAATAATAATGATTTTTGCAACTCTTAATAAAAAAATTATCAACTTACGAATCGTTTGCAATAATCGAATGAAATTTGTTCTAACAGTTGTGAAGCGTTTTCTCTTTCTAATAAGAATTTTTTTCTAGATTATGTTGGTAAAATTATCATTTTTTCATGAAGAATTATTTAAGCAGATTCGATTATTCGTAACTTCTGGGCCTTCGATCGTAGTAAAAATTTAACAAAATGTAGTACGAACACTTTATCCCGTTCTCAAAAAAAAAATTTGTAATTCTTACTCTGACAGTATTAAGAAAATGTTTTTGCTGCGGGCGCCGCTTAATAGTAATTGTCGCCTCGAACAACGGACAGTGGGAAAAAGCACTTTTTTGGGGCACAAATCAGCCAATTTCTCAATTTTCAACGGATCAGAGTTTTTTTTTCTCATGAAGAATAGTACTTCAACGTAGAGGTGCACGTTTTTTGAATTTGTTATTCAATAATTTGCTGTTCAACTTAAAATTTGCAATTGGTTATATTTGCGATATTTACTTAGCAAAAATCATCGATATTTCTTCAAACAGGTGAAGAATTAGTAAAGGTAATTTTTTTGAACAGAAGTGTAACTTGTAGATAAATATCCTGTATTTTGTTCATTTTTATAAAAAAATTAATGAATATAACTGCTAACTACTGCATTTTCGAATTTTGAATGTATTACTTACATAGAGTTCATTGTCAAAATGTGAAGAATCAATTTCTAATTATGAACAAGCTCCAAATAACAATTATAGTTGATAGTTTAAACAATTTTTAAAAAGAAATTCACCTATTTGTCAAATCCATGCTTCGAAGAATGTTATTTTCTATGTAAAAATTAATTCCCATCTGTAGAACACGAATATTACACATTAGGGTTCAATGAGACAACATTTGTCATTGTTAAAAATCATTTTCATGAACAAATTCACTTATTTGGCATATTTCTGCATCGAAAATTTTTCTTTTCTGTGGAATCATTTACTTTCATCTGAAGAACAAGAATATTATAAATTAGAATTCCATGAAACAACATTTGTCATTGTTAAAAACAATTTTTGTAAACAAATTCACTTATTTGGCAAATCTGTGCATCAACAAAATTTCTTTTCTGTGGAATAATTTACTTTCATCTAAAGACGAGAATATTACACATTCTAGT
>WSXT02169028.1:0-17236 GCA_011762715.2 Neuroterus valhalla | reverse complement strand
TGATGGGGGTTCATCGGGGTTAATAGAAGGTTGAATACGGAGATAAGTAAGAGTTAGTTAAGGTAATCAGGGTTGAAACGGTGTCAATCAGGGTTTACACTAGGGTTATTCGGGTGTAAATCTGGCGTTTCTTCATAGTTCATAGGAGTTAGAAGCAGATTGAAACCAGGGTAAATCAGGGTGAATCTGTGGTCAATTGAGAGTTATTTGGGGTAATCGGGGTAAACTGCAATCAACCGGGTTTAAATTTGAGGTTCGATTCACAGTTAATAGAGGTAAAAATGTGGGTAAATCCGGGCTAATTTAGAGTTTGTTGGGTGTAATCGGGGTTAAATTAAGGTTGGATATGAGGTTATTGAAGAGTTAGTTAGGGTAATCAGGGTTGAACTAGGGTCAATCAGGGTTTATTCTAGGGTTATTGGGGGTAAATCTGGTGTTAATTCATGATTATCACGGGTAATTGGGAGCTAAACTGAGGTCGATTAAGGTTCATTCTAGGGTTATTCGGTGTTGAACCAATTTTGATACTAGGGTTTAATTATTAAATTCAAATTTGAACTTAACAAATTTTGGGACTCTTCCAGATTGGAAACTTCTCTCTGAAAGCGGCTTTCCGTAATTAAATTCGATTTTCCCCGAGTAGTTGATGAATCAGCAAAAATAAATCGTCTATAAACCATTGATGGAGTACATTTTGGAAATAGGGAGGGACGACGCTGTCGAGACTGAAGGGTAATTCGAGCCAGTATAAGCCGATTGACAAACAGGTTCATTGGCTAGTCGAAAAGCGCGGTCGGGACTTCACGATTACACACACATTTGATAGGTACTTACCCCCACCCAAATTTTCCGACTATATTTACAATTGAACGAAATCCGATTAATTTGTTCTCTCCGGGATACCATTTATTTCCAAATTGAAATCCATTACAAAATTTATTATGTTCCATCAATTTTTTAAAACAATTAAGAATGGATATTCCATAAATTCATTGGGATATAAAATAAACATTATTATTTATTTGAGAATGAAAGTCTATTGATGCAATTATTCTCTTAATTAATGAAATATTTTGATAAATTTCTAAACTGTATTGATTTTGAAATATTTATCATAGTTGAATCTAATAAATGATCAAATATCCTTAAAATAATAATAAATTTATCTAATGATATAATTTATGAGTCTGAAACCGAAATTATTTTTATCCTGAGCTTGATAGGATTATAATTTTTATATCATCTTTTCTCAAAATATTTATTATTATTATTATTATTATTATATTGAGAGGATATTTTTCTTGGACGATTTATACCACAGCTAAGATTAGAAAAGATTTGGTCACTTGTTTTCAACAAAGTCAATATAGTCCCTTTATATGAAAAGATCACTTGAGCCACTGCCTCTTGAAAAAATGTAAACAAAGAACCTAAAGGTTCAACGAGTTCCTCTGAATTCTTCTGAATCCATTCGCATTATATTGAAACCAATGAAATATTTCTAATTTTTTCAGTTCATCTCAATTTTGTTCCATTTCTTTCTTATTCTCTTGATTTTTGAAAGATATTGAGAAATTTTTTTTTATTCGTCTACATTCACTTGAATTGTTCTGAATTCAATTAATTCTAATTTTATGAATTTCTGAATGTTCTTTCGAATATTTCTGGAATTTTTTAGAAACTAATCTTCAATTTTCAGTATGCTATATTTTGTTTCCTTATTGGTTTGCGTTCAATTTTTTTTTCAATTTCTTTGAATCTATTATTAGAATCAGGTCTGGCTATTTCTGAATTTTCTTGAATTCTCTTGAATTTGCTCTAAAATGGCTGATTTCAATAGAACTATTTTAGATTTCAAAAATTTTGTTCAATCTAGTTGAATCATTTTTAATTATCGCTTAGAATCAGAGGAATATTTTCAATTTTTTTTTAATCTTTTCAAATTTATTGTTAAAATCCATTCAGAATTCATTCTTGATTGTTGATAAGCTTTTTTTTTTTAATCCTATTGAACTTGAAAACCTCATGAATTCTTTCGGATTGATCTGAATTTTTCTGAATTCAATTAATTCTAATTTGATGCATTTCTTATCATTCTTTCGAATTTTTCTGGAACTTTTGAGAAACTAATCTTCAATTTTCATTTCCTTATATTTTCTCTTTCTATTGGTTTCTGTTCAATTTCTTTGAATCTATTATTGGATTCAAGTTTTACTGTTTTCAAATTTTTCTCGAATTCTCTAAAATTCACTCCAAAATGACTGCATTAATAGAACTATTTTAGATTTCAAAAATTTTGTTTCATCTGCTTGGATCATTTTTTATTATCGACTGGAATCAGAGAAATGTTTTAAATTTTTTTCAATTTTTCAATTAGGCATCAACATTCATTCAGAATTCAATCTCGAGTGTTAATAACCTTTTTTTTTTAATTTTTATATATTTCTATTGAATTCCTATCGAATTCCTTTGAATTCTTTCCCATTCCTTTCAATTAGACCTAAATTAATGAATCCATTTGCATTCTTCCTTGAAATTCTCATGAATTCTTTTCAATATTTCCAATTTTTTATTTTGATTCTTCTTAATTGTCTCAATTTTCCAAAAAACTTTTATATTTTTCTAAATTTATTCCAGATTAATCGAATTTTCGAATTCATGATTTCTTCCTGATTCAAAGCGACCGAATCCATGTGGTTTTTTTTCATTTCCAAAGAAATGTGTTAAATATTTAAAATTTTTCATTTTTCTTCAATTCATTATTTGAATTATTTTGGGATTTAGCTTGAATTTTCAATAAGTTTTTTTACATTCTTCTCCATTCTTCAGAATTTTCGTGATTCCTTTAGAATTGTGAATCTTATTGTATTCACCTGAATTCACTCAAATTTTTCTGAATTAAGTTGAATCTCCTCAATTCAATAAATTTCTGGAATATTACTCTGATTTTGAAGGAACTCATCTTGAATTCCCATTAATTCCTTCCAATTCTCCGGAATTCGGTTTAAGTCCACTGAATTCGATTTTTATTTCATTTTAAATTTTTTGTTCCATTTACTCGTATCATTAAAAATTCTCTCTGAATTATTTTGTTTTCAGCCTTATTCGTAAACATTCATTCGAATTCTCTTGAATCCTTCCGAACTCTCTTGAATTCCTTCGAATCCTCTCAAATTCTCTCCGAATATACTGGAATCAATGAGATTTTTCTTTAAATAATTAAGATTTCACCCCCAATTCTTTTCAATTTATTCTGATTTTTGTTCATCCTCCATCACTCCTGTAAATTTTTTTAAATTCTTTTAAATTTGATGTTTTTTTTTTGTGAATTGACTCAAATCTTGTTTATCCAAATAATTTTTAAAAAATTTAGATTTTTGAAAATGCTCTCCAATTTTCTGAACAGATTTCTTCAATGGTTTTGAAATTTTTCAAAACTCACTCACCTCCGAATTTTGTTCAATTCACTCCATTTAATAAATTCCATTATTCTTCCAGGAATTTTCAAGGAGAATTCAATTTGTAGAAATTATCCTCTCAAATTTTCATTCATTTCATTAAATTCCTCTAATTGTCCTCTAATCCTTTTTGTTGTATTCTTTGTTTTTTTTTTAATTCGCTTGAACTTCTTTCAATTTTATCCGAATTCTGGTAATTTTGAATTTTATTGATTCAATGAAATGTTTTTTATCTTTTTAATATCGTGCGATTCATTCGAATTCTTATAATTTTAATTGAATTCTTTTCAATTCTTTTCAATTTTTTCCAATTCTTTTTCAAAACATTTTGAAGGTGTTCCCAATTTTCTTGAATTTTCTATTAATCTCATCTAATTCTTCTTACCCTCCTCCAATCATTTTTGTGATTTTCTTTGTTCTTCTTTCAATTCACTCGGAATTTGTTGGGTTCAATTTCTATTTTGTTACTTTGAATTCAATAAATTCAACGGAAATTTTCTCATTTTTGAAATATTTTTCAATTCATCTGAATTCCCATAAATTATATCCAGCTATTTTCAATTATTTTTTATGCCCTCCCATTCTCTTTAATTCTCGACAATTTTTTTCAATGCTTTTTGATTCTTTCCAATTCTTCACAATTCTTCTCAATAATTTTTGAATCAGAGGAACAATAAAACACATTATTTATACATATTAGTCACTTTTTTGATTTAGAAACTTCGTTTTCTTTACTTTTTTGCGTGAATCAGCCTTGTCGTTACCTTGTCAGCGGGAAATGAATCGGGAACAACAATAAAGGGAGAGTGGTTTCTATTTAAACAGTATGAATACTTATTATTTATTCGTCGTATTTTTTCTGCTATATGATAATGGATCCTTGAGAAAATCCTCTAATCTTTTTGGTTCTATTACTTGTTTTTTCCTCAATTCACTCGAACTTTCATGAATTAGATCCGAATTCTGTCAACTTTGAATTTTATTAATTCAATGAAATGTTTTTTTTTATCTCTGAAACATCGTTCAATGGACTTGAGTTCTTATGATTCATCTAATTCATCTAATTATTTTCAATTCTTAACAATTCTTTCCAAGTCTTTTCAATTTTTTCTGTTATTCTTCTCAATTCTTTCCAATTTTTCTCATTTTTTTCATTTCCTATTGGTTATTCCCGAATGATTCCAATTACTTTCAATTCTCCCCAATTCTTCACAAGTCTTCATTTTTTTGTTATTCTTCTCAATTTTTTTCAAAGTTTTTCTCAATTTTTTGCAATTCCTTCAAATTATTTTCAATCCTTCACAATTCTTTCCGAGTCCTTTCGATTTGTTTTTGTTATTCTTCTCAATTCTTTCCAATTTTTTTTTCAATTCCTCTTATTTATTTCCAATTATTTTCCATTCTTCTCAATCATTTTGAGTTTAGAGGAACATTAAATTACATTATTTATGCACATGAGTCACTCGCCTTTTGCGAGTAAATTTAAATGTTATTCTCCTGTCATCAAAAAAGTTAATTAAGGAAACAGTAACGGGGAAGTAATTTGTACTTCAGGAACATAAATTCTGAATATTTATGCGTCTTTATTTTTTTCCGCTGTATACTAATGAATCTTCGAAAAAAAATAAGATCCATAGATGAGGAAAATCGGGCGATTTATTGCCATGAATGAGACACTTGAGTGGTACATCGCCTTGTTGAGTTTCCTTGGTCTCGCTTCTTTTTAAATTTCTGCGAATTTTTCCCAATTCTGTTCAATTCTGCTAAATTCTTTCTAATCCTTTCTGAATTCTTTTCGATTCTTTCTCACCAATTTTTTTCGATTCTTTTCAATTCTTCCCGATTAATTTCAATTATTTTTAATTCCTCTCAATTATTTCGAGTTCGAAGGAACATTAGATCAAATTATTTTTCCTGGATTGTTTTCATTATCCTCTAATTCCTTTGATTTATTTCTTGTTTTCCTCTCAGTTCACTCGGAATTTGTTCAATTCGATTGGGTTAACTCTGAATTTCAATAATTCAGTGGAATATTTTTCATTTGTGAAATATCGTTCAATTGATTTGTATTTTTGTGATTTCATATAATTCTTTCCAATTCTTTTTTATTCTTTCCAATTCTTTTTTATTCTTTACAATTCTTGCCAATTCTATTCAACTCTTTTCGATTCATTTCAATTATTTTTATTTCTTCTCAATCATTTTCCAAACATTTTCGAAGAGTTTCTAATTTTCTTCAATTTTTATCAATTCAACCGAATTCCTTCCATTGTCCTAATCTTTTTTGTTTTATTCCTTGCTTTTTTCTCATCTCACTCAATTTTTGTTCAATTCGATCCGAATTTTGTTAGATCTGGATTTTATTAATTCAATTAAATGTTTTTCATTAGTGAAATATTATACCCTTGACTTTCTTTCTTGTGAATTCATCTGATTCCTTTTAACTCTTTTTTCTTATCCTCAATTCTTTCCAATCCTTTTTCATTCTTTTCGATTTGTTCCAATTATTTTTCGAATATTTTCTAAAACTTTTTTATTTTATCGAATGTTTATTAATTTAACCGAATTCTATCCATTTTCTTCTAATCTTTTTTATTCTATTCCTTGTTTTTATCTCAATTCATTCGAACTTTTTCCAATTCGATCGGAATTTCTTTGAATTTTTAATAATTTAAAGAAATGTTTTTCATCAGTGAAATATTGTTCAATTGGTTTTAATTCTCTTGAATTATCTAATTCCTTTTACCTTTTTTTTATTCTTCTCAATTCTTCCGAAGCTTTTTGAATCCCTTTCAATTCATTACAATTGTTTTTTATTCCTCCCAATCATTTTTCGAATATTTTTAAAAACTTCTTACTTTTCCTAAATTTTAATTACTTCAACAGAATTCTTTTCATTCTCTTCTAATCTTTTTTGTTTTATTCCTGGTGTTTTTCAATTCATTCCAATCGTTTTTGATTCTTCACAATTAAATCGTATATTTTTGAAAATTTTTTAATTTCCTCAAATTTCAATTCATTCAACCGAATTGTTTCCATTCTTTTCTAATCTTTTTTGTTCTATTCCTTTCTATTCCTTTTTTTCTCATTCCACTCAAACATTGTACAATTCGATTCGAATTTTGTTGAATTTGAATTTAACTAATTTAATGAAATGTTTTTCATCAGTGAAATATTGTTCAATCGACTCTCATTCTCGTGAATTAATCTAATTCCTTTCAACTCTTTTTTATTATTCTCAATTCTTTCAATTCTTTCCAATTTTTTTCATTAAGTTTTAATTATTTTCAATTCCTCAATTATTTTCCAGATATTTTCGGAAGGTTTTGAATTTTCTTGAATTTTTATGAATTTTTTTTTCATTGTCCTCTAATATTTTTTGTTCTATTCCTTGTTTTTTTCTCAGTTCACTCAAACTTTGTTCAATTCGATACAAATTTTGTTAACTTTGAATTTCATTAACTTGGATTTTCAAGTATTCAATGAAATGTTTTTCATCCGCCGAATATCTTTCAATTGACTTTCATTCTTTCAATTCATTTGTATCCTTCTCAATTCTTTCCAATTCTCCTCAATTCTTTCCCATTTTTCCCATTCTCTCCTATTTTTTCTAATTCTTTTCAATTCATTTTTAATCTTATCAATTCTTTCCAATTCCTCCAAATTAATTTCAGTTCCTCCCAATTATTTTGAGTTCAGGAGAACATTAAATGACACAGTTTATGCACATTAGTCACTTTTTCAGTTTAGAAAAGGTCATTTTTCCCGTTTTGCGATTAAATTAGGCTTTCATTATCCTGTTGGCAAAAAAATTAATTGAGGAAACAGCAAAGGGGAAGCAATTGGTACATAAACAGTATAAATTCTGATTATCCATCTGTCGTTATTTTTCCCGCTATAAACTAATGAATCCTTGAAAAAAGAAGATCCAGAAATGAGGAAAATGGGGCGATTAATTTCCATGATTAAGACACGTGAGTGGTACATCGCCTTGTTCAGTTTCTTTGTTCGCTTCTTTTTGAATTCCTGCGATTTTTTTCCAATTCTTCCCGTTTTATGAATTCAATTTTCTACCAAATATTCTCAAAAAGTTTTCAATTTCCTTAAATTTCCATCAATTCAACCGAATCCTTTTTATTGGCCTCTAATTTTTTTTATTCTATTCCTTGGTTTTCTTTTCAATTCACTCGAACTTCATTCAATTCGACCAGTAATGTGTTAACTTTGAATTTCGCCAATTCAGTGGAATGTTTTTCATTTGTGAAATATCGTTCTACTGATTTGTATTCTGGTGATTACATCTAATTATTTTAATTCCAGCTTTTTCTTCTTATTTGCTTCCAATTCTGTTCGATTCTGATAAATTCTTTCCGATCCTTTCTTAATTTTGTTTCGATTTTTTCTGAATTTTGCTCAATCATTTATTTCTCGATTCCTTCCAATTCTTTTCGATTCATTTTAATTATTTTTAATTCCTCTTAATTATTTTGAGTTCAAAGGAACATCAAATCACATTATTCATATCGGATTGTTTTCATTATGCACTATTTTTTTTTTTTTTCTATTTCTTGTTTTCCTCTCAGTTTACTCGAACTTTGTTCAATTCGATTGGGTTTACTTTGAATTTTATTAATTCAACTAAAGGTTTTTCATCATTCAAATATTGTTCAATTGACTTGTGAATTCATCTAATTCCATCTAACTCTTCTCCATTCTCCTCAATTTTTTCCAATTCTTCTTAATTTATTCCAATTATTTCTAATTCCTCCCAATTATTTTTCGAATATTTAACAAAATTTTTTAATTTTCTTACATTTGAATTAGCTCAACCGAATTCTTTCCATTGTCTATTAATCTTTTTTATTCTTTTCCGTGTTTTTATCTCATTTCACTCAAATTTTTTTCAAGTTCCATCCGAATTTTGTAAAATTTTATTAATTTAATGGAATGTTTTCCATCAGTGAAATATTGTTCAATTGACTTTTATTCTTGTGAATTCATATAATTCCTCTTAACTCTTTTTTTATTATTCTCAATATTTTCCAATCCTTTCCGATTCATTCCAGTTTTTTTTCAATTCCTCACAACTATTTTTCAAATATTTTTGAAAAGTTTGTGATTTTTATTCAACCGAATTCCTTTTATTGTCCTCCAATCTTCCTTGTTCTGTTCCTTGTTTTTTTTCTCATTTCACTCAAACTTTTTTCAATTCGATCCGAAATTTGTTAAATTTGTATTTTATTAATTTAATGAAATGTTTTTCATCAGCGAAATATTCTTCAATTGACTTTTATTATTGTGAATTCATCTGATTTCTTCTAACTCTTTTTTATTCTTCTCAATTCTTTCCAATCCTTTTCCATTCTTTTCGATTCATTCCGAATATTTTTTGAAAACTTCTCAATTTTCTCAAATTTTAATTAATTCAACCGAATTCTTTCCTTTGTCCTCTTATGTTTTTTGTTCTATTCCTTGTTTTTATCTCATTTCACTCAAACTTTTTTCGATTCGATCCAAATTTTGTAAATTTTAATAATTTAATTAAATGTTTTTCATCAGTAAAATATTTTTCAATTATTGACTTTCATTCTTGTGAATTCATCTAATTCCTTTCTCTTTTGTATTATTCTCAATTCTTTTTAATTCTTTTCACTTCATTTCAATCATTTTCACTTTCTCAATTATTTTTCAGATATTTTCAAAAAGTTTCAAATTTTCTTCAATTTTGATCAATTCAACCGGATTGTTTTCATTATTCTCTTATCTTTTTACGTTCTAATCACGGTTTTTTTTCTCAGTTCACTTGAACTTTGTTCAATTCGATCGGGTTAACTTCGAATTTTAGGAATTCAGTGGAATGTTTTTCATCTGTTAAATATCGTTCAATTGACTTTTATTCCTGTGAATTATACTCATTTCTTTCAACTGTTTTTTATTCTTCTCAATTTATTCTAATCCTTTCCGATTCTTTTCATTCATTCCAATTATTTTCAATTCCTGCTAATTATTTTTCGAACATTTTTGAAAACTTGTTTATTTTCTTGAATTTCAATTAATTCAACCGAATTCTTTCCATTGTCTTCTGATCTTTTTTATTCTTTTCCTTGTTTTTGTCTCATTCCACTCAAACTTTGTTCAGTTCTATCCGAATTTTTTTAAGTTTCGATTTTAATAATTTAATGGAATGTTTTTCATCAGTGAAATATTGTTCAATTAATTGACTTTTATTCTTGTGAATTCATCTAATTCCTTCTAACTCTTTACATTATTCTTAATTCTTTCCAACTCTTTCCAATTCTTTTCAATTCTTTTCGTTTCATTTCTGATTTTTTCAATTCCTCAATTATTTTCCAGATATTTTCGAAAAGTTTCTAATTTTCTTGAATTTTTATTTATTAAATTTTATTAACTTCGAATTTGAGTAATTCAATGGAATGTTTTTCATCTGCGCAATATCTTTCAGTTGACTTCTATTCTTTTAATTCATTTGTATCCTTCTCGAGTCGTTCCAATCACTTTTAATTCGTTCCAATTCTTTTCAATTATTCTCAATTCTTTTCAGTTCTTTCCCATTTTCTCCAATTCTTTCTAATTCTCTTCATTTCTTATCAATTCTTTTCAATTCCTCCAAATTATTTTCAGTTCCTCCCAATTATTTTGAGTTCAGGAGAACATTAAATCACATTGTTTATACACATTAGTCACTTTTTCAGTTTAGAAAAGGCCATTTTTCCCGTTTTGCGAGTAAATTAGTCTTTCATTATCCTGTTGGCAAAAAAATTAATTAAGGAAACAGTAAAGGGGAAGCAATTTGTACATAAACAGTATGAATTCTGATTATCCATCAGTCGTTATTTTTCCCGCTATAAAGTAATGAATTCTTGAAAAAAGAAGATCCAGAAATGAGGAAAATGGGGCGATTAATTGCCGTGATTAAGACACGTGAGTGGTGCATCGCCTTGTTAGTTTTCTCGGTCGCTTTTCAAATTAAAAGCCGAGCTTTCAGGAGCGACGCTAATTGGATTCGTTGCGACATTTCTGCCCCTTTTTAGACTCTGTAGAAATAGGAACACCATAAACAATTTTCATTCATCAAAGTCGTTCTGCGTATCTTTTATTATTTCAATTATTATAATATAATTAAAAAATTTTTTTAGAAGAAAATTATAAGATGGGGGTTGCTCCAAAAATTAAAATCGAACGTAAAAGAAAGATTACGTTTTTCTTTATTTATATTGATGATTCTAAGAATCCCTTCTCGCTTTCAATAATAAAGAATAATTGGAATAGTAATTACGTCTGAAAATGAAAATCGAGAGCAAACTGAAGCCAAGAAAATTTATTCTATAATTAGTTCACTGAATTTGTATTGTTTGGAAATTGTTCTAAAACATTTTATTCATTTTTAATAATTAAAAGAAAAGAATTGAATAAATTGCGTCCAAGTGAAAATAGGGCTTATTCATTCCAGAGAAAAATAATGAGATCGGGGTTGCTTTTAAAAATAAAAATCCGGAGAAAAACCAAGATTGAAAATTTCAATTCAATCCATTGATCATTAATCTTTATTTTTTAAAACTAGTTATGGAAATTCCTTATAAGTTTGATAACGAAAGAATCCCTAAAAAATTAGGAGTGCAAAATTAAATCCGATCAAATATAACTGATTCAATTTTCATTCAATTTTATCGCTTTGAAAGTTCTTAACATTTATCGTAAATTTTATTATAAACACTTACTGTTGTAATTCAAAAAGTGAATCAAATTAATTTACTAGATCTATTTTTCTTTTCTATAGTGGTAATGTTCTCTTTTATTAATTCCAAAATTTTCAATAATTATTTCTCATGGAAATAAAAATCGATTAAAAAACAAACGATGGAGAAATTTTATTTAATAATTCGATCAAATCAATTTTTTTTATAATATGAATTTTCTCATTCTTTTTTCATAAATCTCCTCTGAGAAAGAGAATCTACGAAAAAAGTGGAAAATTTACTCGAAATTATTAACTAACTAAATAAATTTTTTTTAATGATTTTTTTCTCGGGAAATCCCGTTATGTAAATAAAATTATGGGGACTATCTCCTCGACACTCGCAGCGTGATATCGTCACTGTGATATTGATTTTTGGCCAGCGTGATTGGAATGAAGACACGTTTTTTTATGGTGGTATATTCCCCATTGATAGTGACGATAGTGCCTCGAAGTTGAGTCGAGTAACAATAACAGGCATTTTTATGAGAATAAGTGACAAAAAAGTCAATAAAAAATAACTCTAGATCCAAAAAAAATGGACCTTCCCTTTTTATTTAATGGCTCAGGGCAGTTTGACTTAATTCTTTCTTTCAGGTCATTGTTTATATTTGCCATAAAAGTTTATGACGATCGTCGCTCGAAGAAATAAAAAACTTGTGAATTGCTCCAGCTTCTATTTTAGCAGTGGTAAAAATTCCCAGATTTCCGTTAAAAAGATTATGAAGAAATTATTTTTGGATTCCATTCTCATATAATAATTAATAATGTCAAAGTAAATAATTATTTTAAATTTTGGACACTCAAAATAGCAATCAACTTGGACTCACCATTTTCAAACATAAAAAAAAATAGACCTCAGCCCGGATTTGAACCAGGAACGCCAATATACATGAGTGGAGCATTCTACCAAGCTTCTGTGGCTTGATTGGTATAACGCTGCACTCACGCATAGTGGCGTTCCGGGTTCAAATCCGGATTGAAGTAGATCTTTCCTCGTTTTCTAAACAATTATTCGTTAGAATTATTCTTTACTTCGATTATTATCATTATTTTTATTATTAATAAAATTAAATTTCAATGTACTGACTAATAAATTAACTTCTGACCTAATAAAATTAATCCTGCTTAGGACATTGACAAATTCAGAGATGGGTCAAATCCTGACAGGGATTTACGAGGGGTTTAAAAATAGCAGCCCTTGACATTAGGAGATGGGTAGGAGGCGATAATTTGTTCCTCGTAAGTAAGAAATTGTCGACTATCCCGAGATTTTTTAGGTTAAAGGAAAGGTTAGGGAAGACTTCTCTTCCCGTGATTTATAGCTGTTCGACTCCTCGAGGTGAATTACCCCTCCTCCTTTCCTGGCTTCCCCTCTTTACCTTTTCGACCCTCTTCAATTTTTTATGTCAACCTCGATCAGCCTTGCCATAAAAAGCCACCACAAACTGTCAAGCGACTTTCTCTTTCCTCAAACCATTGAATAATGACGAATGATAAATCTTCATTTGGTGAGAATCTTGTATCAGATACTTTTACCATCCGAGCACCTCTTTTCTCCTATTCTAATGCAGTAGTCTTCTGATTGTCATTTCTTCACTGCTACACAGCCATTCATCCAATGTTTTACTCTGGCCTCCCCATTACACAACTTAGAGGATCTCTTTTATATATCCGACTAGTATTTGTTTCCCTCTTTCAAGATCTAGTCATCCCTATTCCCTACTGACTTCTCTTTTGACCTTCTTTTGAATATTATACCCTCCCTTACACTCTGTACCACCCGTATTCCGCATTGTACCTCGATTGCCTTATCCCTTATTATTTCCATTCTTCCTCTAGCCTCCTATGTTCTTTCTACTACTCTTTTTCTAGATACTTCGACCATTGCATTACCCCCTTCTCCCATTACTCTTCTTATCTCCATTTTCGACTAGCCCCCTCTGCTTCCTTTTCTGCTCTTCCTGTGAATATTTTTCCACCATCACTCTACCTCTTCTTCACCTTTCTAAGCTCTGCGGACGTCAATCCTCCTTCCTTCACTTTCACACAGCCTCCCACCAAGTTTTGAACTTTCGCCTCTCTGTTATGCAACTTACAGAATCTTTTCTTTCCATCCAACCAGTATTTGTTCCTCTCTTCTAAGATCTAGTCCTTCCTATTACCTTTAACCCTCCCTTACACTCTAAACTACCTGTATTTTGCATTGTACCTCGATTGCCTTATCCCTTCTTATTTCCATTCCTCCTCTAGTCTCCTCTGTTATTTCTAATGATCTTTTTCTAGATACTTCCACCATCGCACTTCCCCTTTCCCCCATTACCCTGCTCTTCCTGCCCATGCTTCCACCATCGTACTTCCTCTTCTCTTCCCCCCGTTCAAAGCTCTCTGGACAGCATTCCTTCTTCCTTCAGTCTCACACAGCCTCCCATCCAGTGTTGAACGTTGGTCTATCTGTTACACAACTTACCGGATCTTTTCTCTTCATCTAACCATTATTTGTTTCCTTCCCCTACCATCTACTCCTCACTGTTACTTACTGACTCCTCTTTTGACCTTCTCTTGAATATTTCACCCTCCCTTACACTCTATACCATCCGTGTTTTACATTGTACCTCGATTGCTTCATTCCTTCTTATTTCCATTCCTGATCTAGCCTCGTATTTTTTTTCTCCTACTCTTTTTCTAGATACTTCCACCATCGCGTCGCATCACCATCTTCCCCCATTACCCTTCTTATCTCCATCTTCTCCTCCCCCTCTCCCCTTTCTTAGCTCTCTGGACGGCATTCTTTCTCCCTTCACTCTCACACAGCCTCCCATCGAGTGTTGAACTTTGGCCTCTCTCCTACTTAACCTACAGGATCTTTTCTTTCCATCCAACCAGTGTATGTTACCTTTCTCTAACATCTAGTCCTCACTGTTACCTAGTGATATCTTTCGACATTTTCTCCTTGAATATTCTACAACTTCTCTTTCTCCTGCCAGTCTCTTTCACTTATTCTTGACATTAAAAGTTGAATGTAGTATCCTTATAGATCTTTTATGTACCTCCGTTCCATTTACTTGTTTCAGAACTATTTGACCCATCCCTCATGCCCTCCCTCAACTTGGAACCTGAAAGTCAATTATTTACGAAGTATCCTTCCCTTTTCCGTTCTCTTGACCTTCTTTATTGTCAATTTTCTTCTTCCTAGCTGAGCGACTGCTGTGTACAATATCCTCTCTATTTCTATTCTCTCCCCAGTCTCCTCTGTTTTCTCCGCCCCTCTTCCTCTTTATACTTCCACCATCGCACTACCTCTTTTCCCCCATTCCCAGTATTCTGATTGCCATTCCTCCTCCCTCTTATACCACACAGCCTTCGATTCAATGTTCAACTCGTGCTTCTCCTCTCTTACAGAACTTACAAGATTTTTTCTCATCTAACCTTTTCTCGCACTTCCTGGTTTTCTTGAGCTTCTTGCTCGTCATTTTCTTTATTTCTTGCAGAGTGACTTCTATGTACAACACTCCCTATTTTCATTTTCACTCCTGCCTCCTCTGTTTTTTTCTCCTTCGTTATTGCTAGATACTTCTACCGTCCGACGATCTCTTTTTCCCCATTACGAGTCTCCCTATCGTCATTCCTCCTCTCTCTCCTTTCACACAGCCTCCAATCAAATTTTTAACTCAAGCCTCTTGACCTCTTCCCTCACACAACCTACAAGACCTCTTCTCATCTTACCAGTATCTGTTCCGTTCCTTCCTCTTAAATATTTTACTCTTATACTCTCTACCACGCATACCTAACATTGTAATTCAAATTTCTGATCCTCTCATATCCCCCCCCCCCCCCCATCTTCCATAACTATCTGCACTTTTTGACCCGCCTCATACCTTCTCCTAACTTCTGAATCTGTAAGACTATCTCTTTTCTTCTCTCTTCTTCCTCCTTCTCCTCCCTCTATTGAAGCTCACTAAATTTTTCTGCAATTTAACAATCAAAACATATATAAATAATTTGGAAGCTGCTATCAATTTAATGAATAAAAATGACAAATCGACCCAATCCTTCGTCTTCTTTCTCCGTTATACCTCAAATGTGATTCAGTGTGTACACAAATATGTTTGAAGCACCTTTTCCAGGTCCTTTTTTTCTGTCGACATTGAAAGTTCGAGAAGAAGAGAAGCGACATCTCCGCCTTGCGGGGCAAAAAGAGATGAAATAAAAAGACACCGTAGGAAGAGAAAGTAAGTTGGGTGAATGTACGTAGGGGCAAACAGCCACACAAGTTTCCGGTGGGTGGGTTTATGTAAGGGGAAGGGTGAAGGGGGGGGGGGGGGCTGGAAAGTGGTGAGGATCGATGCCCAGACAGCGGTGGTCGCTGGACGCTTCCACGGCCCTTCCTCGGTCTATTGATCGGAGGGGGGGACCAACCTACCCCATCCCCTAACCGTCCCATTCCACTTCAACCCTTAAGCTTCTGCGACCAAACATAAGTACAACCCACGTAACGTAAGCGGGAACCAAGCGTCATCTACACTCAGAAAATGGTAAGGAATTTTACTCTTTTGGGACGAAATCGGTTTATAGGCAACCCGTCGTACATGGCTCTCGAGTGGTTCTTTTTTCAGAATTTGATGTGTGGGTCGAGGATTATTTTGGGAAGAAGGGAAATTCCGTCTTTCCTTCTGAGCGAAAAAAAGAGGAATTGAGTGCTGGTAAGACAGTGTAGGAAAGAACAGAGGAATGGAGAGGGAGAAGAGCAAAGAAGAAATAGTTTAAAGTAATGAGCTTAGAGGTGTGGAAGTAAGGAGAAGGTATAAAGAGGGTCGGAAAGTGTAGAAGGTTTTGGAACGGAGAGCCAAGGAAACGGAGTTACAGGGAGATTGAAGAGAATGACATTCGGAAAAATGTGTTAGGTGGAGGGGTAGTAAGATGGTGGAAGTATCTAGAGGGAGAGGAGGAGAGGAAACAGTGTAGGCTGAAAGAGGAATGAAAAAAGTGAGAGTATTGTACGTTACAAAGGGGGAGGTCAACTAAACAAGAATCTGAGAGATACTTCGAAAGGAATGTGTAAGATGTGTAACAGAAAGACTAGAGTTCAACATTGGATGGTAGGGTGCGTGGAAGTGGAGGAGAAAGGAATAACAATCAGAAGACTGCTACATGAAAATAGGGAAAAAGAGTTGGTGGGATGTTAAAAGTAACTGGAGGAAGTGTAGCGAAAAAAAGGAGGAAGTGTGTTTTGAAATTTCTCCGGGTGTTTCCAGAATCTAATTTCCTGGAGAACGAGAAAAAAATTTCGCCACTATTTCTCCTATTCCTCGTTTATTTTTCACTCTCTTACTATTTATAGATTAAAGTGCTGGAATGTCTGCTCTAATTTGTAATCAATCTTGGTATAGGGATGCGGAGGGTCTTCCACGTGAACTCCCTGTTTAGAGTTTCGAGGTGGTGGATCAGAAAGCACAGGCAAATATTGACTTGTGGTAAACGTTGGACCTCTTCGGTATCCGACTGAAATGGCTTCCCATCCTCACGAGTCCTTTAATCAAAAAATCCAATGTCTCTCTTGGTTTCAAATTTAGGTCACAGAAAGTAATTGCAGCCGTTAAAGCTGAAATTTAATACGAAATAACAAGTCGATCCTCTGCGATCCAATAACGAACAGGAAAAAAAGTGAACCCTTATCTCCAAGCATATAAAAGTAATTACTATCAGTTTTAATCGATTTCATCCATTTTTTTCCATCATTTCTCTCTCGCGCTCATTATTTCTGCTTCTTCTTCTTCTCTCTTTCTTCTAGCATTTTCCAACCTTATTGATTCTTTCTTATCATAGTCCCTTATCTTCTAAAATTATTTAACCTTCAATTTCTATTTTTTCTTTTCCTCCTTTTCTCTCATGTAGCCATCCCGTACATCCTTCTACGTCTCATCTGCTTTCATCTACCAGCTCGTATACTTTACTCCTCTCCTCTCCTCTCCTCTCCTCTCCTCCCCTCCCCCCTCCCCCCCCCCCCCCCCCCCCCCCTCCC